>SJJU01016515.1:0-12980 GCA_012932125.1 Conopomorpha cramerella
AAGGTATATTATGTACCTAGTATTTTTTTTTAAGTATGACAGACTCTGGCGCCCATAGGGTACCGAGACCGGGACATTCCCCAATATTTCGAATCCACGATCGAAAGCTGCCAATTAATTATATTGAATGCCACACGAACGCCTCTTAACATCAGCGCTGATGCTTTTGCAATAGCCACATTTTAACAATATTTACAATGAGTAATTAAAGATATTGATCTGCTTTGCACGCTCTCAGTTTAAATTCGGAACGTTTAAGATACCCGCCTGACAGCCGGAATCGTGGCCGCGCTCTGAAAAAAAAATATATATTCAGAACCAAATGATACTCGGCCTTGTTATGTGACGTTTATTTCCTCGTGTTGAAGACTTTTTGGCGGGAAGGTTTTCGGGGGTGATGGCTTATCTTAGGCTTTTAAGTTGTCTATGCCTTGAGCGAGCGAATTCATCGATATGTAGATCTATAAGATAGTATTGAGGCTTAGGTGCGCCTAATGACAGATTTATTACGCAGCTACCACCACGTAATTGGTATAGACGTGTTTTTTTTTCACATTGCATTATATACTTTAGAATAAGAATGTAGATATTTCAATTAGCCAGTAGCAATAAAAAAAATGAAAGTAGCTAATGTGTGTAACTCCACACGCACAATGCACGCATGCGTAATAAATTGAGTTTGACAGCTTTAAGCTGGTTTAGGGGAGGCCTATATGTATCTGCGGAGTGAAAAGAATGCTGGTATTACAGCGAGCGGTAACTCACTGACACAACTAACTAACTTGACAAATTAACAACACCACTGAAATTATCGAATAAAAATTAAAACGGTAATGTATGACGTTCAAAATTTAGACATTTTCGTATTCTATGTTCTTCGTCATCTAATATTAATGACGAGCTTTTTTTGGTGTTGCTTTTTTTTAATCGATGTTTTTATAGATCCGTTATTGGTTGGTAAATAGATATATTATTTCTTAAATTCTCATATTAAAAAAGTAGTTACCAAAATAATTATCATATCAGAAATAATAGATAGTATTTAATTTAGTAAGAATCGATAGAACACTAAACCAAATGCAAATAAACATCAGTCACCTCAGCACACATGTCAAAATGGGCTTTTACAGCACGCGGACTTTAGACGATCGTTTCGATTACTAAGTCGTTACTCAATTCTCATTTCACTCATGAACATGTTTAAAACGCTGGGATGAATACAGAACAAGGTATTTGGACCATAATGCTCTAAGCAGGTATATATAAGTACGGTTAAGGCTTATAAGCGAATCTTCACCCCTTTTTGGCGCCAATGTTTTCTTATTCCATGATGAGCTGAGGCTTTTTTTATGTTGGCGTCTTGGCATTTCATCTATGTATGTATGTAAGTGTATTTAGTTTCTGACAGACTTATATCTTTACATACATTATTTTGTTTTCGCTCAGTACAAACTTTTTTCCTACGATTTTTACTTATTCAGCAAATATCTTCTTCTTTTTGTCCTAGATGGACCTTAGACGCACTTGCATAAACCACTGCCGTTAGTCGACATCCCTTCTTCCGCCCTACATGACCAAATTGTTTTGTAATAATACGAAGTAAAAATAAAAGTAAGTATACCATACTTTGACAGACTGAGAACTTGAGAAAGCACGCGGAGATTAATAATCGACTTGGTATTTACGTGTAGTCACTGTTATAATTTCATGATTCGTGCAAAACGCTGAGGCACATTAACTGATATCGGGACATCGTCATCGCCTTCGCTTCGTTTGTTTATTAATTACTAGCTGTACCGCACGGTTTTACCCGTGCTTTTTCGTTTCCGTGGGAATTTGGGGGATAAAATATAGCCTATGTTACTCAGGAATAATGTAGCTTTCCAACAGTGAAAGATTTTTTCAAATCTGTCCAGTAGTTTCAGAGCCTATTCAATTCAAACAAACAAACAAAACTTTCCTCTTTATAATATTAGTATAGACTAGCTTACTCAGCAAACGTTGTTTTGCGAATATACATTATTAACAGTGTTTCTCTGCTATTGTGTGCATGTATTATACATTATAATTATAAACGTTCAAGAACCACTCTATCTTTTAAAGGAAACCGCATCAACATTCCTTGCGTAGTTTGAAAGATCTAAGCGTACATAGGTACAGACAGCGGGAGACGAGTTTGTTTCATATTATGTATTGATTTCGAAAAGGGAAATTTTCGGGGTGACAGAAAAACGGATACATAATGGTTACACATATTCACGTCCATAATCATCGATCACAATGACTCTAGGGCCACATTTAGCATAAAACTGAGTTAAAAATGTCAATTACAAGTTGCTAACTGATAGCCTAAATAAACTTGAATCTCCAGACCCCATAGTCGGCTCCTACGAAATATCTGGAAAAAATACAGCTGAATCATTCTATTTAGACCCCAGATCAGCATGGGATAGCATATTGGGTAGGTACACCTAATATTTGTAAACTAAAATGAAACAGGGTATTTTTCATAGCACATATAATTTACTATTTACCAAAAATAGGAAATACACAGGACAGAAATAGGAATGAAAATCTGTCAAATATGTGTTAAGCAAGGGCAAGTTCCACATTTAATTTCAGGCGATTATAAGACATAATATCAGTTATACAGAAAATATCCTTAATCAAAAGAAACAACTTTTTTTGCGATATTTTAAAAATTGTATTTTATAATTTAACATGTGTTAATCTTAAATCAAACGTGAAATGCTCTACTTAAATATACGAGTAGGCATCTATGGTTATTTCTAATACCTATCGAAGTGCACATTGATTTCTCTATGAAGGATATCGTGATCGAGACACCACAGAAGAAAAAGGCATTACGTGCCTTAGCTATACCGGTGACCAACAGCTGAAACACCGAGCCGACCGTTTTTTCGAACACCAGTTAAATCGTAATAAGTCGTCACTTTGACTTACATTGACAGAGCTGTCAAGTGATAAATAGCCGTTGATCAGTTAATGACGGCGAATTCTGTGTAATTTCGACACTATACGATATGCGGTCATTTTTCAATGTTAAAGAAATTACAAAGGCTACGCGGGAGCTGTCAAAAAGCAAATTGTACTCATTATTGTGAAGACAAGCAGAAGAAGCAGTGGTTATGTCCACCCCGTCAGGGATTTTGAACGTAAGCCGTGACACATTTACAGTCCGACGAGGAAATGTTTAATATTTTCAATATGATTTTCTCGCCACTCCTATGTATATATATCAAAATCAATGCCACTTGCGTTGTAATGTTATAAACTCAACAGTGCCTTTACCAATTTGACTAATTTTGGTCTTGAATTATTTGTAGAAGTCCTTCTCTGGACATCCACGGTTTGTACGTAGAGAAAATTTTAAAAAAAATCTCGAAATTTGGGATGCAGGTACTACTAAACTACGCGAAAGATATCGCGGGGCGTCCACTAGTAGACCTAAATAGAAATCAATACATAGTATAAAAACTAAATCGCCTCCCGCTGTCTGTCACTAGGTATGCTTAGATCTTTAAAATTATGCAACGGATATCGATGTGTTTTTTTTTACTAGAAGGAGTGATTATGTGGAAGCGTTATGTATATAATCAATTTAAAATCAAATTCATAATGTATTTACAATAAAAGTACGTACTTTAGGACAATCAAAATCATAATATATCTACCTGTAACCGGTAATATCCGCCAGAATAATACTGGATTGGTCTCAAACTTTTTAGCCACACGCAGATCCTTGTTGAATTGTATGTCTATTTGTGTTATTATGCCAGTACATTGAATTAAAATGGTATAAAGATAACCAAATATCGGTGGATATACCATTTACGCGAACCAAACGGTTTGCATCTACTTTCATAGTGCGAACCGCTAGGTTGTGGACTGACTTGCTGGAGTCTGTGTTTCCTTCGCAGTACAGTCTAGGGTGTTCAAATCATGGGCAAATATGTACCTCATGAACAAGTGTGCTTCACCGTAAACCATATCGATGCTTAACATCACAAGGGATGGTGCTCAAACGCTTGTTCACTGTGTTTTTAAACTTTGAACCGTCTTCAGAGGAGGTTCTCAATTCGAAGATTTTTTTTTATATCTGTTACCTCAAAACTTTTGACCGTGCACCGATTTGGATTATTCTTTGTTTATTTGAAAGTTGGTGCTTCCCGTTTGGTCCCATTTATATTTAGTAATTGGGTTCCGAAATATCATCCGTGAGATCACAAATCTATAAAATTTTACTGGTTGAAATCGGTTCTTTTTTCTTACAAGTAAAAAAAAAATACACTTCACGTCTTTTAATCCCAAAGCAGGGTAGGCAGAGGCACTTGCTTAGTAAGAAAATGCCCACGGTTCACCAAACGTATTTAACCCAACGTGACAGGGGGTGAGCCCATCGACGTACCTTACAAGTTAATTATATTTAATTATTGTACAATTACCAGTAGTAAAACCTTTGTCATAATTCCATAGATGTTTTATACCTACATTTTGTACCTACACAATATGCGCCCTAAAACATGTTTCCGATGTATTCATTGATGTAATCAACATCGAATTGCATTGTACCGTATACAGGTGCTATATTATAATTTGTAACTCACATTGAGTTTGTAAGAATACCGGTTAGCATCACCACGCATACTTCTACTACGCAGTCGGTAGGTATTGTTTATGACTGCGTAATAGAATTATTTATTTTCAACTACTTGTTTGTTGTTGTTTGACATGTACTTACTTACAATTTTAAGTACTTGTCGTAAAATCAATCTCGTAGTTTATGAAATAAGAATGAAATTGAATCAATGTTCGTCAGCGTGAAGTTAAACAATTAAGTAGATAGAGCTACGTGATTCATTTATTTATTTTATATTTATAAAAAGGCTGACAGCTCAGGGCCAAAACACACTTAATGTTTGTATGTAATAGGAACATTACTTACTAATACTAACTTAATCTAGAGAAAAGTGATGGAAAAAGAAATGAAAATGTTACTAAATATGACATGCAGTCCTTTTTTAACTATAAAAATACCTGTTTTAAAAGACTCCTCTCTTCCACACTGACATGCTTCTAAATAACATTAACAAATAATATAAAATGATATCTTGATTCATAATAATTTTGAATTAGTTTTGTCTGTCTGTGAGTATGTATTAATCTGAATATAGAATAATATACGTCTTATTTAGGTATTTTAATTTCTTATAACTAAACCACATATTTAAGTATATACATACATACGTACGTATTGATTGTGTCTCTGGTAAGTTAGTTGCGAGTGTGTATGTTTGTTCATCATCAGCCACATGACGTCCAATGTTGGAAGAAGGGCACCCGTAATGATTTCCAGGATCCCCAAATGATTCTGGAAATGCCAAAAGTCGCCACGCTTGGCGTGCGGGTTAGCGATCGGAGTGGTTTAACTAACAGAGAGCGCTGCTGTCCGTCCTCTGGAGAGATTCCTTGGTACACCCCAGCCAAACTTTTCCCATCTTAAGACGGGAAAAAATGGGCTGGTGTTGTGACACATGTATCGCCGTCACCACACGACTAAGGATATATGTGTTACTTTATGAAAAATCTGCTGTAAGGATTGTCGAACATTTCTACGGACAGAAATATCTGAATTTGATCCGGAAACAAACGTCGGGTAACATTACAGGGAACCAAACTTAAACAATACATAAATTTAATAGCAGAGAAACACTGTTAATAATGTATTTTGGCAAAACAGCGTTTGCCGGATCAGCTAGTACATAATATAAAACAACGTTGGCCCCCACTTTTTGTCCCTATGTATGCTTGCTATATCTTTGATACTATGCAACGGGATTAAGATGCCGTTTTCTTTAGTAGATAGAATGATTGTATTGAGGAATGTTTATATTTTACTAGCAAACACGGCGAACTCCGTTTCGCCACCAGATGGCTTCGTTTTGTTTTCCCGCTTTTTTTTCTTAAATTTTCTTTGCTATAAACCTTACGGAGCCTGATACCTTTCCAACGAATGCAAAACCGTGGAAATCGGTTCGTGCGTACTGAAGTTATAGCGTCAGGGAGGAAAACCCAACTTATTTTTATATAGTAGATTATGTACTAGCGACCCCAGCTTCGCACGAGTGCAATGCTGATATTAAGCGTTTCTCTACTATACTATGCATACGTTATGCATATAAACCTTCCTCAAGAATCGCTCTAGCCATTAATAAAACCGCATTAAAATCCGTTGCGTGCTTCGAAAGATATAAGCATACATAGAGACAGACAGCGGGAGGCGACTTTGTTTTATACTATGTAATGATAATACATGCACATAATAGCAGCGAAACCCAGCAAACGATATTTTGCCTATATACATTACTAGCTTTCCGCCCGCGGCTTCGCCCGCGTGGACTTCGGTTATATTGCGGTATAGAGAAATATTTTTGTTTTCCCTCGGGAATATCAATTTTTTCGGGATAAAAAGTACCCTATTATTCAAACCAGACTTCTAACTATACGACTGCAATATTCAAAGCAATCGGTTCAGTAGTTACGGCGTGAAAGCGGAACAAACAAACAAACTCACTTTCCCATTTATAATATTAGTAAGACTAGTAAGAAAAAAAAATACACTTCACGCTTTTAATCCCAAAGAGGGGTAGTCAGAGGCACTTGCTAAAGCAAGTACCCACGGTTCACCAAGCGTATTTAACCCAACGTGACAGGGGGTGACCCCATCGCCGTTATAGGGTTCACACACCTTGTGGTGTGCGGGTTTCATCACGATGGTGTCCTTCACCGTACGAGCGTTGCGTTGCGTACATAGGCTCTGAAAAAGAGTCCCATTGGTACACGTCCAGTAGCCGGACTCGAACCCGGGACCTCCCGGTTACAAGTCAAGTGTCCGACCAACTGGACCACAGACGCTCTACAAGACTAGTAAGATTAACAGTAATAATGTATATTGGCAAAACATCGTTTGCCGGCTCAGCTAGTTGAGAATAAAAGTGGAATCTGTCTGTAATCAAAATAATTTTAAACAAACAATGACTCCTACGTACATTTCATCTTTCAGTTAAAGTGACAGGTTGTCTCTGTCCTGACACGTAGAAACAGTTGTCACTATTAATATGTGTAGGTGTTAATTCAACTGTCTATGAATTGCATCAAATATGTATCATTGATGACTCAATTGACGTAGGTCATGATGAAAGGTTGTCGTTTGTTTTGTTCCTTCTATGGGTTTTATATGCATAAATACATTTCACGCCTTTCTTCCGATTGCGTAGGAAGAGATTGCAAATCAGCTAGTCACATTTTATTAAACGTTTTTATTCTAAGGGCCTTTGGATTGACTTCTTATATGTAGTCTATATACACTCGGATTTCTAATTTACTGTCACCTTGGGATGCCATTACAGTGAACAGTTTTTGCAACAGCAGACTTCAAAATGTTATAGGGAATTTTCAAACTCCAAAAATTGCTTATCTAGATGTCACTAGTAGTAGTAGGTGTCCAGGAGGACTTCTGTCAGTTATATTTTAGTACAGTTTTTTAATAATTGGGTACGTTATTCAAATTTCAGACACCGTTGTAACATGTAAATGATAAAGACATTAACTGTCACCTTCCATACTGATGGCTTGAAGTTAGTCATTTCCTTGACTTTTATCCTCCTACTACAGCTAGCGCCATCTGTCATCACTAAGAGAAACAAGGGCACAGAAAATCCACATTTAAAATAACGTTTATGAAAAAGAAAGCAAATCCCAATAATAAATAATAGTATGTATCTAACCAGTGGATCCGACAGAAGTTGTCCTGTTCTATGTTTATTAATTTCGAATTACGTAGTACAAATTCACGTGCAAATCTTTTTTTATCATAAGAAACTTTTTCTGACGTTAATAAGCACAATAACAAAAAAAAAACAGATAAATTAATAAAACCGCTGTCAAGATTTGCACTTAACAACACATTTAGCTATTCATTTTATTATATTTGTTTTGCCATAGAAAGTCACCTTTGTACCCCGTGTATTGGAAGAAATAGATCAGCACTGATTCTTGCCTGCTGCTCAGCTGCGAAAAATAAACTTATTTCATTTCGAACGTTCTTCGGACTTCCACAAATGATTCAAGGCCAAAATTAGCCAAATCGGCCTAGCCATTTCTGAGTTTTAGCGAAACTAAGGAACAGCAATTAAATTTTATGTATACTACATATATGTATAAATAAATAATATGTCAACAATGAAGGACAAACCTTTCGAAAGAAAGCGAATAATAGCTTAACAGCAGGAGGGATACTGTCCAATAGTACCATTGGCCGTGCGATGTGCTAACGGGACCACAAATTCCAGAGCATTCCATTACAACCTACTGGAGACCGCAAACCACTACCTATTAAAAGGGGCTAGTGTTTGATACGGCTTCTGTATTGTTTGGGGTACTTCACTGTGTACATTTTGTATGATTGGATTAGGTTAAGTTAGTTGGTATTAATATATTTCAGATTTTTATTTTTGATTTATCAACTGAACCGGCAATGTTGTTTTGCCAATATATACGTACATTATTAACTGATATTAAATGATATCATCATATCATCAGCTTCAGCCATATGTCGTCCACTGCTGGACGTGATCCATGGATCATGATCAATTGGGGGAAATGCCAATAAACGCCACGTTTGACAGGAGGGTTGGCAGGTTGGCATTTAACTCACAGGGAGCGCTGCCTCCCGTCCTCTGGAGAGTTTCCTCCGTCGCCTCTTACGACGAGAAAAATTGGGATGGCGTGACACATGTATTCTATTCGCCGCTACGTCATGTATTGTACATATTATAAGAATGAAGAATTATACAATCTCCAAAAAAAACCGCATCAAAGTCCGTTGCGTAGTTTTAAATATCTATGCATACAGGTAGCGGGAGGCGACTTTGGTCTATACTATGTATTGATTAATCTTCCTTCGATTTAAACCAGGTTTGTGTATTATGTGATCATAACACAGTTTTTTCATAATATTTATCCCGGTTACCCAACCCGCTTGTGCGGGAGGACCAATGTATGCTTGTATGTCCTTTATTTGATTTGGATAGTGTGGCTGTCACCGGGGTGGATGCCGTCCGACTCCCGAACACGTTCCTTAAATTTGACACCGCTCAGATAAAGTTACAATATTCGCATACAAAACCAATACTTCAATAATGAATTGTTGAGCTGTACCAGCTAAGGCTCAAATTATATCGTCAATCGCTGACCTGATATGTCTCAACCAGTGGAACTTGGCCTGTATGATATCGTTCCGGGGTGGTGTTAATTGGAAGGAGCAAGGAAAGACGGGCAAGTAAAGTTTTAAACCAAACGACCTTTAACACGGTTTTAAGACTACTGTCCAGAAAAAAGCCAGGACATACAGTTTAAGCTTCCATCCAAAACAAGTTAACGCTTCAAAGGATCCTTTGAGGTGGTCACCCATCCAAAGGGTGATCGCGCCCCGTGTTGCATAGCTTCGGTAATAATACAATCATCTGTTGCAATCATCGGTGCGATGGGCTACGACTGCGACGCCATACATTAGTACATCATCTTTATTCTACAAGGTAATATTTTCAAGATTCGAAAAAAATAAAAATATATGTACCTACGAGTATGATAATGAGTGTTACTTCGCTTCGTGGTCTTTTCATATTTTTTTAATACAGGAAATTCAAAAGTGCAAGTTCTAAGGTCAATATTTATCCACTATTCATCGAACTACTATTTTTTATTTAAAAAAATCCGTTTCTCTAATATTTTAAGGCTTAGGTAGAAATAATATTGCAGTTGGCGAAACGTTGTATATACGATAGGTGTAGATAGGAAAAACAACTTATTGAACCTAAGTATCTCTTTAAATGAAAACACGCTGTTGATTCCCGCAAATCAGAGCAATACGAAAAGCTCCATACACTCTGTCCAAATAACGTTCTTAACTACTCCTACGCATGAAATTTCCATATATTAGACATCAACGAGGTGACAGTGCTTGATGAAAACTTTTTTGTTCGTTATCAGCCGGTCCTGAAACAAGTTCGTTATACCACTTGTACTTTCATTTCTATCAGAGCGAAATCGCAATTCCATCATTCATATTGACGTTCGATAATCGTGCGGTACAAAGAGGCGCACCGAGGCCCGAAGGCTTCTCGGTGTAGTCGGGGCCGCGCCTGAGCCGCGACTGGCGCACCACTATCGTTCACGCCACTTCTCCTCCGCGGCAGAGCGGGACGGCGGCACGCCGCCCATACGAGTGAGGAGCACGACCGACCGCGCCCCGTCCGCGCCATCCGGAAGCCTCTGAAACTGGACCGTTTTCTTTTCTTGTTATTATTGAGATCGGCTCAAGTTCTGTTGTTGTCTGATAACGCGGTGCAACGCGGGCCTGCGCGCGCGCTTCTCGCCAACACGCTGCGCGTTTACTCCGCGCGCACGGATCATACTCCACCCAGTGATAATAAAATACCCTAGTTTTACTATACTTTGTGCTGACTTAGCGAAACTTTTTTTTTATTGTGGTGCTTTGTTGGAAGTGAAAAGGAATTGTTTTGTGTTGCGCTTCGAATTGTTTCTTTTTTTTTCCCGGGAAAAGGACAAAGTTGCGGTATTTTTTAAACCTGCGTTCCTGAAAAGCTGTTAAAGTGGATTCTTATTACGACAAGGTAGGTGTTTGAAAAGTGCTGGAATTTTAATTTAATTACCGGATTCACTTTATTTTTGTTACGGCAATTTACAAAAATTAACATTTTGAAATTTTTGGACCTACGACAACATTATTCCTAATATTTTAATATTTATGAAGCAATATTTTTAAGCGAGATAAATTCCTACATGTTAGTTATGCAATAATCTAAATAAATCGAATAAACACATTTCACGCCTTTTAATCCCAGCGTGGGATTGGCAGAAGCTCACAAAAAATATTCAACATATTTATGCAATACAACCCATTTCTATTAATTACTATTGTTAATAATTTATTTAATTATAATATAAAATGTTATTTTCTACCACACAGGTCAGAAAATTAGTTATAATAAAATACAGCTCGAACTATCGCTGTAAAAAATAAATCCCTATATTATATGAAATAATTAGGTCTAAATATCTTGTTAGGATAGGATACTACAATCACAGATTAATTGAGAATTTAAAGAGTAGCGGAATTATAGTTTAAAACATAAACTTTAAAAAATTGTCAAGTTATTCACCTACTTACTTGCGGTACCGTTAAAAGTAAAAAATAAAAAACACAATAATTCTTGTCCCACGCACGCGTAAATCCGTAATCATCTCAAAAATAAAAATAAAAACTCCGTCAAGGGTACGATTTCACTATTTTCACAGACAGATCAACCAAAAGAATTAAAAAAAAGAAGACAGAGACGACCCAGTAAACTAGAAAACAAACTTGCGTCCATCTAACCACAGGCAGTTGATACTTTTTGCTCCATTTGCCAACGATGTTCTTCCGAGCCCTTTTCGCCTCATTACCGTCTTTTTGCTAACGGACGGCTGAAGAAAAAAATTACATCACGTTACGAAAATGCAACACGTAAGCATTCGAATGCTTTTTTCCGTTCAATTTTAGGAAGTCACAAAAAAGTATCGAATCAAAAAACCTCTTTTTGTCTCGCGTTTAATTTTTTTAAATGTGGAACCTGATTTGTTTTTCTGTCCAGTGCAAAGTTACGTTCGATTGTGGGGCGTTTAAGGTGTATTGTTGTGAAAATGAATTAAATGGGCCCTTTGAGATTGCGGGTCCCGTTACGTGTGGAAAACTGCTTCTCTTTTTTTTTTCTTTTCTCTCGCGATGTTTCAGTTTCGAGTTAATGAGACGTGTACGTGAACACTTTATGGAATCGGCTTACAGTTATGTCTGATACACTTAAACTGTTGTGTTGAATTTTTAAATTAATTATGTGTCAGACGAAGTGCGTGTACAAGGTCTCTTGTCCCGTGTGTTGTAACTGTACTGTAGGTATTTTAAATGAAAAAAAAATATTCCATTCTCCGTTTTTCCTGGACTTGATTTAAGATCATTTGCAGTTGTGAGAAAAAATAATTTTGACTTACAACGGAAGTTGCAAGTAAATGAAATTCGAAAAAAAATATAAAAAAATAAATACACTTCACGCCTATAATCCCAAAGAGAGGGGTAGGCAGAGGCACTTGCTAAAAAAATTATATAATATTTTATTAGTAAAGTTAAACGGCTCCGATACTTGTTTCGTGTGTACTTTTTATTTTAAAATACAGAAAGAAGCTGTATCAATATAGATTTCTTATTTATATCAAAAATAAGTTGTAACAACATAATCATAAGATCACAGTATAGTACAAAAATCGCTTCTCGCTGTTTGTCCCCATCAATGCTTATATCTTTAAAACTACGAAATTAATTTTGATGCGGTTTTTAGTAGTGTAATAATAAATGCTTAATATCATGAGATTATTGGTATTTCCCCCCAAATAGTCATGGAAATCATTGGGGGAAGTCCTCGTCCATCAGTGGACGTCATGTGGCTGATGATTATGTATAATATAGTAAGGAACAATTAGTATCAGTGTAATACACGTGCGAAACCGGAGCGGGCCACTAGTTATTAATACACGTGTGTCCCAAAATTATGTATTTTACCTTATCACTGGAAATTATATAAAAAAAACTAGCTGTCCCGACAACTATTTGTTTTGCTATAAAAATTTGCTTTTGTACCCCGTGTATTGGAAGAAATACAACTGATAGATGTATAAACAATAGATAGCAGCCGATTCTCGGACCTACTGAATACACATATAAAATTTAGTAAAAACCGTTTCAGAGGAGTACGGTAACCTAACATTGTGACATGGAAATTTTATATATTACTAGCTGTCCCGGCAAACATTCGTTTTGCCATAATAAGTCGCCTTTGTACCCTGTG
>SJJU01016516.1:0-15524 GCA_012932125.1 Conopomorpha cramerella
AGTTAATTGTAAATATGTGCCAATTTGTAAATAAACTTTGGTGTAAATATAGTTTTGGCGTGAAAAAACGTGCTTCAATTTCTGCAATCACAACAACAGGTGAAGTTCGTAAAGGCTGTGTAGTCAAAATAACTGGCGTGTTTATACAATTTCTATTCATCTCAAAGTGGGTTGGACAGAGACACTTGCTAAATGCACTGGCGTGTTTACAATGTGAACGTGTATAAAGCTAAAGAAGATTACTCAGGATCGGATACCTTTTGCAAAGCACAAACTGTCAAAATCAGTTTATATAAAAAAAAATCAGAAACAGTCAAGAAATCGTTAAATTTTTAGCATAGTGACAGCAAGTCTCTAATTCAAATGGATAGTTATTTTCAATGAGCTTTAAAAGGAAAAGTGATCACTTTTAGTTAAAATTCTTGTTTAACGGAAACAATGGGAACTTTTCATATGGTATGAAAGTAAACTAGACCCATTTACCGAGTCCTTGACAGTTTCCGATACATTTTTTAAACTACAATATGCAATTAGTATATACAATACAATATACAACTAGTACGATACACTTTTTTGTTTCGTTTTTTTTTCAGTGGTATTTTATAACAGATGAATTTTTAAGCAATGTTAAAATATGGGATCGGAGAATAACATTTTTGAGGTGTGGTTGAAATGAAATACGATACTATTTTATTTTTCGTGCGATACAATTTTATTTTGTAACAAAAATTTTATCAATTCACAAAATTCCTGATAAAATGAAATTCATGACGACAAAATTACTTCAAACAACACACACCCTTTTAAAGAGTCCCTTCCGCAACACCTTGGTGACGTTACATTTGGATTCATAATTAATATTGTTATATTAATGCTTTGGGTTTAAAAGGCGTGAAATGTAGGTGTAAACGTGAGTTTTTTTTAAATTTATTCTAGTGTAACAATTTTTTGTTTTATTGTTCGTTTTTATTTCTTAATTGTTTGTATAATTGTCGTGTTTTTATCTTCATTTTTTTTGTCTAGTTGGGACACCCATGAATTTTTCCCGTTATTGGTTGACTGGTAGAAAATGGTTTACCACTAAGTCCGCCAAATGTACTTTTTTGTGCTTTAAATTGTTTAAATAAATAATAAATATATTTTGTATAACGCAACTAGCGTACGATATTAAAATTTAAATAACAATTGACCACGCAAATTAGCCGTCATTAAAGGCCGGGTCTCCACCAAAGCAGAGAGGAGGGGAGCTGTGCATTTTTTTCATACAGTTCTAGCCCGCTTAACCCAAGCTGTGTTTATTTGTATGAAATCACTTCTCTTCTCCGCTTTGGAGCCTCGGCTTAAGAGTCTATTTTTCTTTTTCTAGAACTAGAACGTAAATTTTTGGGATTCTACAATACCGCAACTTGGGGCTACTTTGATCCACTAACTTTGCATCTTTGTAACTTTGATCTGTTGTAGCAATGTCTGCTCTCTGCCTAATTTAAAGCAGACTTCTGTTGTTTTATTTAGTTAACAAGGCGTGCAATTGGAGAGGCCTACACATGTTCACCATAGAACGAATATGAGCTGATGCTGAAAGAATACGAAATACGAAGAACGAAGAAGACTTTTTGGCTATGAAAAAACTCAGATCAAAGTATCCTATATCCTGGGCTCTTCAATATGAACAACTTTTACTTTATGGCGACACTAATTTAACACGCAGCGTTTTACATAATATGTTTACAAGTTGACCCTTTTTTGACCCTGTTTTGTCAATATAAATTATTCACAGTATTTCTCTGCTATAATATGCATATTATCTACTAAAGAAAACCGCATAAAAATCCGTTGCGTAGTTCTAAAGATCTAAGCACACATAAGAACAGGCTGCGAGAGGCGACTTTGTTTTATACTATGTATTGATTGAATCATAATAGAACTGACTAACTAGTTACGGGATTATCCGGTACTACAATAAAGAGAACAGTAATATGTATAATGAAACAGTGTGTTCGCCTCAAGATATTAAGATACTGAGCTAGTTTAAGGTCGTGTGACGTGTTTATGCACTTGTTTCTCTCTCGACAACAACTTGCCTTGGTCAAGGGCAGCCTGTTGAAGCCGGCATTACATTATGTATGTTCTATTTATTTTTTAATTAACAGAAAACAAAGGTACATAAACCCGCGTCTATTATTCCTAGTGGAGTTGAATGCACGTATCATTGGGGGCTGTTACATTATCAATAATATCATGATATTGCGATAATATTGACAGCCTAATAGGTCGTATCGCAGTATTTTTTATGCAATACTTGATACTGCGATATTAATATCATGATAATATTGATAGTGTAACAGCCCCCGTTATAATAATCACTCTTACTAATAACTTTAAATAAAAAAGAACCGACTTCTACCAGTAACCTATTAAGTTTTCTGTGTTTTTCACATTGAAAACGTTGTAAGAAGCACCAGATTTCTATTAATAAAAATAATAATAAAAAAATATTTTTATACTAAACTGTTTTATCGGAATAGAAAGGTATTCATGGAGACGATGTACTAAAAGCATAAAAATAAAATTTGGTAAAACTTAATCGAGTATGTTCTAACCTAGTACTAATATAATAAATATACATAATTATAGTAATGTAGGTACGTACAAATATTTACGAAATAACATCATATAAACCATATCCATATTGTATGTAGTTTACAGGGCGCCCAAAACTTATGTGACATGAAGGGAAAGTACCTACCTGAAATATCGTAGATAGTGGATTTTTCCTCAAAGATGACTTTATGTTATTTTTTAAAGTTAGTAATTCTGCATTAATAGCTTTTTTTAAATTACTTGCTTCGTCTGGGTATCGAACGGACATAAATGTAAAAAAACACCCTACTTTTATGATGCCAACCAAAAGAACAGCTAAAAACTAATAACTCTGTCGTAATAAGTCTGGAACGCCCTGTATATATACATAACCATAAATCTTAATATTTTTATTCGATAAGTGCCTCTGCTTACCCCACTTAGGTTAAGTATTTGAGGGGTAGTCATGTAGTCTATACAGACTACAAAAGACTATACAGTCTGTTTATTAATTCGACCAACGGTTTACAAATAGATCAGTCATTTTGCGAAATAACGTTGCCAGATTTTCAACGATAGAGATGTAATTTCATAAACGAATGAAATTCATAATCATCATCATCATCAGCCCATACTTGTCCACTGCTGGACATCGGCCTCTCCAATTGCACGCCACTGTGATCTGTTTTCGGCTTCTCGCATCCAGCCAACTTGCGCATATCATCAGTCCGCCCGGGGACGTCCTACACTCCGTTTGCCGAGACGCAGTCTCCACTCATGAACTCGTTTGCTCCAAGGGTCATTGGTTCTACGGCTAATATGGTACGGTATCAAATGATAATAATATTGATATATAACAATATACGGTGGACACTATAGCGCAGGCTTTTGTTTGGTTGCGCCCTTGCTCGAATACAACAAACCTTTATCGACACACTAGTTGTATTAATTATTATAATATGTAAATTTTATTGAAATATTGAGTTTATTTGTATAATTATTACAGATTCATGATAATACCAGCGTCACGGGAAACCGTGGCAATATGCTGAGTCGGCGTCTCTTTTTTGCTGACAGACACAGGAACGATAGATAGGAATGCTGCATTTAACATGCATTGTATGTCTAATCTATTGTACTGAATTTGTTGTTTCTGTGTGTTTTAGCAAACATAAATGAATATCTATATACATATAGCATAATCTCCCGTAATAACCCAGATAATGTATTTTTCGAAAAAATCTATTATCCGTAATGCGTGACTTTAGTGTCACCTCGCGGTGTCACTCACGTTCTATACCGTTCTTGTCGTAATACAGGAACAAAAGATGCCTCAACTATGTTATTCAGAAATAATGTACCTCGTTCACTAATGTGGAAAGAATTTTCAAAATCCAAATGTAGTATTTTTGGAGTTTACACATTTCATAAAGAATATTAAAATATACAAATCTCAATTTAATAAAAGGCCTTGTCAGAATCTCTACTTAAGGGACAGATTTAAGGAAAATTTTTATGACATTTTTATTTTTTTAATTCGCTATATCTTGGAGAAAAGCTGATTTTATATGTATTGGAAATGTTATTGTATTATACATCATGAATTGCTGTTCAATAGTCTCGGTAAAAACTCGAGGACGTCTGAACGCATTTGGTGAAGCAAAATTAATTGCTTTTGAATTATTCGTGCAAATCCTGGGAAGGTTTAAAAGGTGTATTTCGTCCAAATACATGGAAAGGAGTCTACGGCAAAAACCTAAAAATATTGTTTGCCAGGACAGCTAGTAATATGTAAAAACGAATCGGTGTTCGTTACTCTCGCTGAAACTTGAGAACGCATGGACCGATTTGGCTAATTTTGGTCTTTAATTATTTGTAGACCTCCAGAGAAGGTTTAAAAGGTGCTTAAAGACGAATTTAACCACTATCAGCTGTGTTTCGTGCAACACACGGGATACAAAAGCGACTTCTTATGGCAAAACCAATGTTTGCCGGAATAGCAAATTTTACAACAACCTATTTGTGTAGAAGAAGTAAATAAATAAATTGAACGTATTTCTGTTTGTTTTGCCTCTCCGTGCAACAACACATCGACATGTAATATTATTTATATGTAATTACATTTAGATAGCGAACCAACGAGATACCTACATATACAGGAAACATCAATTACCTGTTTATATAATTCAACAAACCAATAAAATTACAATGTCACTAATACTCACATAATTTCGCAAAATCCATTCAAGTAATCACAATAAAAATACAGACACGAGAAAAAAAATCACAATCACGCACTAAAAATAATAATAATTACAATAATTCTCTTAAAAAAGTTTATCGTTGCAAAGGCACAAAATGTTTTGGCAGGTACGTAGGCAGTACCTATTAAAAGTTTAAAAACATCGATAGTAACTGTTTGCGTTTCGCGAGCGGCATCGGGCCGGCCAGACGTCCGACCTCCGCGGCTGTCAACTTTAAACTGACAAGGGACTTGGCCGCATGACCGACTGAATCGCTTACACTGTTGTTGTGACTGAGCTTTGTTTTAGTTAGGTACATAACGTATGCGCCACACACGCAGTTCGTAATTTTTTTACCTTTATTTTTTGTTTGTTTGCTGCCAGCATCTATCAGCTCTATGACAGGGGTGGTCGGACCTATTTCCAGAGCCTAAGGCCTAAGTCTACTACACTCTTGTGGTTGCATCGCAAACGATGTGCACTGCTCATTTCGTGACATTAATTTCACTGCCGTCCTTAGTAAAACAGCGATGCACATCGTTAGCCGCTACGATGCCAGAGCGATTCAACTACGAGAGTGCAGCGTACTACGCCTCAAGGTCTCTTACCTAATATACTTATGTAAGTAATTTAAGTTAAGGAAAATAAACATTTTTATATATTTGTATCTCAGTATTTTTCAGTTACGCTCCATGATCAAACTATCGACACCCAGAGCACGGCTCCGATGCTCCCTTTTAAGACAGGTGGGCGATACCATGGTCCGGCTGGAACCAGGCTGTCCCGAAGGAAAAACAATCGACCAATTCACGTAAAAAAACCCAATCAGCTAGCTGATCGAATATATGTATCATCATCATCATCATCATCAGCCCATACCTGTCCACTGCTGGACATAGGCCTCTCCAATTGCACTATATGTATGGTTAGATCAAATTCATAATATGCATTTCCAAATCTTTGCAGTAGCCAAATTGATATTAATGGTAAAGCTTACATAGCTTTATTCCAAAAAGCACCGGCTTGCGAGTAGACCGGTGTCTACTGGCTTATTATCATCACAATATGGCAGATACACAGCCTATCTTTTATCTACGTAGGTATTCTATGTGCACGTTTATTGGTCTGCATTGGCCTTGGATAATCGTCAATAATCCAACAAATACCATAAATGCGACAGTTTGTGATATGTGAAATTATTTGACATGTTTGTTACTTTTTCATGTAGGTATATACATGAATGATACCGAACAACTGTACTGAACGAATTTCGACGAAACTTCGTAGGGGGATTAGAGAAATTTCTTGAGATATTCTATACCCACCTTATAGCCGGGATGTCTAAATGGCTATCATGTCAACCCAGTGGCGTTCACTGCCGAACACAGGCCTCGCCAAAGGCGCGCCAAAACGATATATTACTGTGGCTGTGTATTTGGGGATTGGGGGTTTGTCGTATTCACCTACCTCGATACCCATCTGGATTATCCAGATCATTGGCATTCCCCCCCCCCCATGATCACGGAAATCATTGGGGGATGCCCACATCCACCAGTGGACGTAATGTGGCTGATCATGATGAATTATTGACGCGTATTATATATCTGGATTGTTTCAGTTGAGTGACACTGGGATGTGGCTCAGGTTGGCTGGAAAAATCTTCAAAATATGTCAATCTTAAAATCTGTCAAATAGGAGTCTGGTCTATTTTGAAGATTTGCCCAGCCAACCTGAGCCACATCCCAGTGTCACTCAACTGAAACAATCCAGATGGGTTAAGAGCGCGTCAATAATTCATAATCATCAGCCACATTATGTCCACTGCTGGACGAGGGCATCCCCCAATGATTTCCGTGATCATTTGGGGGGAAATGCCAATGATCGCCATGCTTGACATACAGGTTAGCGATCGCAGTAGTGTTGTGGTTTGACTCACAGAGAGCGCTGCTGTCCGTTCTCAGGAGAGTTTCCTTGGTCGCCTGTTACGACCGAAAAATTGGGCTGGGGTGACGACACATGAATTCTGTTAGCCGTCACCACACGGCAATCAATTAAATACATATTTAATAATTACTATGACAAACACCGATACAGTCGGGAACAAAACCGTTCATCGACGTTCATAACCAAAGATTCAATAACCAGGTATAAGTCACTTGTAAAGTATCAAGTGGCTCTAAAAGGTTTTCCAATTAACTGAATATCACTTGTCCCAGCTAGAGACACTAAATGAGGTCACGGTCGTTCCACAACCTATTACGGCGTGTTATACAATGATAAATAATTTTATTATCCCAGGTCTTCTGTCTCTTACACTTGCCTTACTTTAGTAGAGGACACTATGTAATTAAATATCACCTCATAATCATCATCATAAGTCACATGACGTCCACTCGAAGTTAATTCACTTAACGTTACGTTATTTCAGTTTTTCATAAAGGTAAGTAAACTTTGGAAAGAAACACTCACGCCTTTGGTTATGTTGAATACCAATAATGGGAGATTCTGGAGTCACTTCACATTTATACAAAATTTTATAAAGAGGAAATAAATGTATTTTTATTATTCTGCACGTACGTAGGTATGTTTATTACGAATAAACTCAACAACTTGTGATCCGATATCAATAATTATTTCACCATGAATATCCCTAAGTAACATAGGCTACAGTTTATACCGAAAACTCCACCGGGACAAAAATTATATAACAAAACGTCAGTAACACCGTGGCACAGTAAGTTATCAGTTAGAGGCGCAGAAAAATAATACCATCGATCTTCTTGTCAATTAACAAACAAGGCTAAGCAATTTATTGGAATAACATGAAACCGAACATTTGGAAAGTTTTATCTGAGTTCCTTTAATTACTTAAGCGGTTTCGTGAAGAAAAAAAAAACACTTTAGAAACAACGCACCGAAAAGTTCTAAGTCGACTTTGAAACTATTGCGATAGTTTATTGGAATAAGTTATATGTTAGTTTGTAAACACCAATTTGCCGGCTTGTGTTTTTGAGTTGGCTTTCCTATGGCAACGCGTTTTACGTCCTTAAGGGCTCCCACACAAAACTGCGATGCGATACGATGTCGCACCGCTTAAGTATCCTCCAGTTCGCAGATATTTCCATGCGGATTCGTGATTTTGTGTGGAAGCACTTAACCCAAAGTAAAATAGGGACTGTACGAATTTTAAATTACGTGTTCTGTCATCTTTTTTGGCAATATAGTTCCTAAATCGTTGTAATAATTCAATGCTGTTTTCTTGTACTAGAAATCAATTGTGATCGATATGGAAAAAAAAACTCAGTATCAATATATTCTTTACAACTCATTAACCTGCTGATCTAAAATTGTATTCTGCATCAACTGAATGATTATGCATCGAACGACAATTTTAGCTAGATATAGACAAGATTGGTTCAAGATTAATATTATAAAACTTGTATCGATTTAATAGTACCTATCGGCACCGTAAAATAATAGGTAAATTAGACAGCTAATGACAGGAAAAAATATACAACTACATTATGCAAAATATCTGTTACAGAACTAATAGGGAAGGAAAAACTAAAAATAAACTGAACTGCTTGGATACCAATGACGACAAAGCTTGTACTGTTTTGAGATTATCTATTGCTAACTGACCTGGGAAACGTTGTTTTGACAATATACATTATTAACAATATTTCTCTGCCATTATAAGCATGCACTGTACATATAAACCTTCGTCAAGAATCACTTTGTCTTCTAAAGAAAAACGCATAAAAATCAGTTGCATAGTTTTAAAGATCTAAGCATACATAGGGACATACAGCGGGAGGCGACTTTGTTTTATACTATGTATTGATAGATTGAAGCTAAATGCGAGAAGTCGAAAACAAATCACAGTAGCGTGCAATTGGAGAGTACTATGTCCAGTAGTGGACGAATTATATCTAATATTTTAAACAAGATTGTAAATTTGGACTTAATCTGTAAAAATTCAAAAAGTACGGGCTCTCTTCCTTAGTCACATTTCCTAACCGAATTTGGTAGCTAAGGCACGGGAGAAAAAAACTCAATTTTCGAAGTTGACTACGATCTAGTTAGCTACATTTATAAAGGACCCACTCGCACTTGTTAAAATCCTCATCTTAACAAGCGTAGGTGGGTCCTTTCCTTTTTCTATAGTCTTAGTGTTCCGCAAATTTTATTCATCTTTAAACAAAAGTAAAACTTTTTACAAAATTCAGTTACACATTCCGCCGCTGTTATGGTGAATAGATTAGAAGAAAAAAATTTGCAGCAAAACATGCAATATGGGTCTTTTTTGTCAGATGATGTTCAATTAATATTAGACTATATCAACACACAATAGAGTACATTTTCATATAAACACCGGACAAAATAACCTTACTCCTGATGCTAGACGTGGCAACTGACAAGTAGAAAAAGCTCTTCAGCAATGTTTCTCATGAGTACACGTGCACCCGACTTGCACTCGCAACTGGCCGTAGGTCCAAGATGTACACTCGCGGTAAACGATTGTGAGCTTTAAAATGCGACTAGTAAATATGGTTATCCTATGACAAGTGATACAACTTGAATGACTAAACATTATGCGTATGACGCAATATTCTGTTGCCGGTATACGGCGTATGACAAACTTGGCAATGGCGCTGGCAAGACGACACTTGGGAAATTCTACCTTTTTGTGGGTACTCTTTTTTTTCAGGGACAAGCCCACCATCACCCTAGTCCTACTACATATAAACCTTCCTCAATGTGTCTTTAGTACATCTACGTACTAAAGACCACTGCATCACAATCCGTTGCGTAGTTTTAAAGATCTAATACAGCATACATAGGCACAGACAACGGAAGGCGACTTCGCTTTATCCTATGTATTGAAATTGATTTTACTATTCGTGGATACTAATTAGTTATTAAAATTTGACCCAAGTTTGGACTTATTCTAGTTCAATATGTGTGGAAAGTAATGGAGTCACTGTGTCAACCTTACTTTCAATAAAAATGCTTGATTTCTACTATCCTTGTTTCAATACATTGTATAAAACAAAGTCGCCTCCCGCTGTCTTTCCCTATGTAAGCTTGATTTTTTAACCGACTTCAAAAAAGGAGGAGGTTCTCAATTCGTCTGTATTTTTTTTAAATTTGAAATCTGGTGCTTCCCGTTTGGTAATATACATTATCTTATATATAAAAATGAAATGCTGTTCGTTAGTCTCGCTAAAGCTCGAGAAAGGCTGGACCGATTTGGCTAATTTTGGTGTTGAATCACACGTGGAAGTCCAGGGAAGGTTTAAAAGGTGTATTTCATACAATACACGAGGTACAAATCTTCCTACGGCAAAACAAATGTATGCCGAGACATCTAGTAATAATATAAATTTGGTTCAGTTCCGACAATGTAAAATTTTACTGGTTAAAGTCGGTTCTTTTTTCTTTAAGTTATAAAAATACGCAACGGATTTCTACGTGGTGTTCTTTAATAGATAGTGTGATTGTAGAGGAAAGTTTATATGTATAATTAATGCATATAACAACAGAGAAATACAGTTTGTCGGGTCAGCCAGTATATAAAAGAACTAACTAAAATTACCCAGTTTCTTACGTTTAATTTAATAACGCAATGAACATTTCATCAGAGAGAGTTTGTTTATTTAGACTTCGACTGACAGGGATATAATCACATCTGCCTCTATGTAATATAATGTATACGAAAGGAAAAGATATACACAGTTACGATAGAAAAATGTTGAAAAATCTTACATATTTTACTAACTAAAACACCAGCACATTCTTGCCCGACCGTACACCTAGAGAGCTTATTGTATAATATTATTATATCTATTTTGTATCAACATCGTGATCATAGCCACACACCACAAGGTGTGTGAACCCTATAACGGCGATGGGCTCACGTTAGGTTAAACACGCTTAGTGAACCGTGGGTATTTGCTTAGAAAATGTCTCTGTCTAACTCTCTGGGATAAAAATGCGTGAAGTGTGTATCATATTTTTTATATCTGTAAACATTTTGACATAATGCAGACTTAACACGTGCGACAATGAGAATAAACATTAAAAATATTCTTAGGCTATTTTAACGATGTCGCTGTAAAGAGACAATACGATCAGCTTATTCCATATATATAAAAATCAAAGCCACTTTTCGTTGTCATTCCATAACTCCGGAACGGGTGGACCGATTTAGCTGATTCTTTCTTTGTTGTGCTTATTAATGACAGCAGAAGGTTCTTATGAAAGAAAAAATTGACATCCACTGCTGGGCACATGCCACCCTAGAGGTTATAGACAAAAGACAGGACAACGTCTGTCAAGTCCACTTTAATAATAGCTGACACGGCAAACATTGTTTGCTCTCATCGTGTAAAAGGATAGTCGCCATAGTATAAAGAAAAAAAAGAACTTCTTCTTCAAAAAAAGACTTCAAATTTGACAAATATGTGGTTTTCTCATGGATGCCATTGTTGGAACTGAACCAAAGCTTTCAAACAAAAAAAACATCCAAATCGGTTCACCCACGCGAAAGTTCTGAGGTAACAAACATAAAACAACAGACGTATTGAGAACCTCCTCCTTTTTTTTTGAAGTCGCCTAAAAGTTATTCATATTGATGAGCCTAACAACGTTGGGTCTTTTTATACTCAGTATTGAAAGTTATTAACAGTGTTTCTCTGCTATATCAATGTATTATACATATAAACCTTCCTCAAGAATCACTCCACCTATTAAAGAATACCGCATAATAATCCGTAGCGTAGTTTTAACGACCTATGCATACATAGGGACGGATAGCGGGAGGTTACTTTGTTTTATAATATGTATTGATGACTGTTATAACATACACGTCAATAACACCAATTATTGCAAAACATTATCCATTAACGTGTATTATAAATGTTATGAGTTATATGAATCATCATTTTGCCTTGGGTATCATTTCACATAAAATACCAATATGTGAAGCACACAAAAAAACAAAGTCGCCTCCCGCTGTCTGTCCCTATGTATACTTAGATCTTTAAAACTAAGCAACGGACTTTGATACAGTTTAATCTAGTAGACAGAGTTTAATAACTATGTGGGATCCAAGACAGAAGGCTAGGCCCCAACGGGATCTAGCCCAGTCGTCACTGATTGAGCTCTTGTCTATTCTGGATGCCGCTGTAAATCCTGGCTCTAACAGGAATCACAGTGGTGGGGAAGTGGGTGGGAATATCCCGGATAGTAGACAGAGTGATAATGGAGGATGGTTTATATGAATAATTGACGCATATATTAGAGAAACACTGTTAATAATTTAAATTGGCAAAACAAGGTTTTCCGAGTCGCCTAGTGCATATATAAAAAATCATTTCACGTCTTGTAATCCTAAAGCGGGAAGACAGAGGCACCTGCTAAGCAAATTCCCACAGTTCACAAAGCGTATTTATCCCTACGTAAATAGGGTAGGCCCATCGCTCTTCACTCATCTTATGGTATGCCGGTTTCATCACCGATGTTGTCCTTCACCGTATGAAGGATGCGTAATGTACACCCTGGAGACCCATTGGTACACGTGTAATCCAGACGTTTTTGAATCCAGGTATCCGACCATTAGGCCACATGCACAGTTTAGAATAAACAATATATACACCAGTAGCGTGCACACCATATAGGCAAAAAGACATTGCCTACCTTAGTATATTGGTTACCCTACCTAATAATAGAGTTATTGCTAAATCCTTTTTTGTTGTACTCAGTACATGTGTTATCACTATGTGTGTTTCGTAAAAACAAGTTACTTATACATAGGTGTCAATACTTTGGGATTACTGCATACCTTGTCGTAAAAGCCAGTGCACGCCACTGATATACACACATCAAAAGTATCTAGGGATCAAGTACATTTTAGAAGATTGCAAGAATATATTTTACAAAAACTGAATTCATTCATATTTATTATTATTCATGGGGAATTAGGTAGGAGACCAATCCAGAAAGACATTTATTTAAATAAATTAAATTTTTTTTAGAGTAAAATTACTAGACACTTTTAATGTGTGTACATACACTCATGTCCGTAACCCCCCAAAGGGGGTGGACAGAACCTTATGGTCACAAGGACACAATTGGGCCACATTAAAAATAATGAGATGTCAAGAATGTCAATAGTGTCTTCAGTTTTATGTTGCTAGCTCATATTATGAATTTAACTTAAGTCTCCGGATCCTATAGTCGGATCCTACGACATGCCAGGAAGAAAAACAGCCGTTGCATTATTTATTTTACATCCCAGATAAGCAAGCAGTCTTAAGAGAACGTACTGCGAGAGTCAGTAGGGCATGGGTGGTTGGTGGAGTGTTTGCTTGTTCCTAAATTAATATACCAACACGATGACATTTTCGAGATGAGAAAAATTAAAACAATAGTCTTGTTTCATACATTTTGTTTAAATAAAGGCCATTTAAAGGTAAACAATCATGTTATTGAAAAAAATCATGCCCGTTTTTATTAAAAAACTACACACATCAAAAGTGTCTAGGGATCAAGTACATTTTAAAAAATGCAATCAAGAATATATTTAAAAAAACTAAATTCATTCATTTATTCAAAATGTGGTGATAAGTCATTGATACAGGCATGGGGAATTAGGTAGGAGAACAATCCAGAATATTAGATTTGATTTAAATAAATTAGATTTTTTTTAGAGCTAAAAATGATCTTGATCCCTAGACACTTTTGATGTGGGTATGTTCTAAATTATTTCAGAATATTGCAGGTGGTGAAACTGTCGCGTTGTACAATAAAAAAATAAACCAATCGCAAAATATTAACAATCTATATACAATCCATTACTTAGATACGACACAGGCAATGTATAGACTCATTTATCACAGTGTTAACTATCGGACAGTCGTCGAATTTACGAGCCATGAAGACCTCGCCCTAGGAAACACACCCCGACACACGCCCTACTGGCAAGGGGTTATCTCCTAAGGAAGAAGTGGGACAGTGTGGCGATTTAGTGTAAGGTGCACACATATTGACTTCGAAAGTGATCGCCCTTCTATCTAATAATATTAAAGTCGATTCCGCAGTTAACGGAACCCGCGCATTTTGTTTTAAACAAAGAAAAGCACATCAACAGATAGTGAAAATCCTGAATATTTTTATTTAGAACCACCCTGGTTTTAGGACTGACCGTAAAAAGGAACGACGCATTGGCGTCGTAGATACTAAGTAACACGAATGTAATATATGGTTCATTAGCTTTTAGAATTTGCTTAATGTCAATAAAAATCCTGTTATTTTGTACTCCTATCCCTATTTTGTGTTCATAGTCACCAACTTACTGAATGAGTGATTTAATGTCACTTAAGGTGACCACAGGACAGGTACAGAAATAATTTTCCAAATCACGAAAGCATGTATATTACTGAATAATAATTATCATACTTGTACTGTATGATATAATGGTGATCGCATAAAATTAAAATTAAGTACGTATATTTATATATTTATATACTAATAATAAATCTGTAAGGGTCGGTCATGGAGTAAGTTAGTTTGTTTTCAGAGATATTGTGTTTATAGGCTCAATATATGATACTGAAACTAATTTCACGATTTTTAGATTTTTTTTCTGTATGTGTGTATGTATGTATGTATGTATGTATGTTCCTCCATAACTCTTAAACCAATTATCCGAATTTGATGAAATTTGGTATAATAACATATAGATATCTGGGACACAGGATAGGCTATTTAAATTCTAGCTCCAGTTATGATAAGACGTGGCCCCCATACAAACCTAATTTATTTTTTCAGTATCTACATGATTAGCTGCTTATTATGTTGAATGAGGTGATTTTATTCAGATTTTGTTTACACTATTATAATCACATACATCTAAAAGAAGAGTATGCCAAAAATCATCGCTAGAAGTAGTAAAATGACGGAGTACTGATCAAAAACGTTGATCTCATTTTCGCCTGGCGCGCGGCGCGTGCGAGTTTATGATGCGGGGCGCGGGGAGCGAGTGTCTATAAATACGGACCAGAGCGGGACTCAGGATACCACCCCATCAGAGCAGGCGTACCCCAGGGATCGGTCCTGTCCCCTCTCCTGTACCTACTATACACTAACGACATACCACACACACCTAAAGTTAAGTTGGCGCTTTTTGCCGACGACACCGCCCTTTATACAACAGATCCGAATAGGGGTCGGGCCTGCCGCATCCTGCAATCCGCCGTCACTGCCCTCGGGGAGTGGTTTCGGAAATGGAGAATAGAGGTCAACCCTTCTAAAAGTGCAGCAGTGTACTTTCAGTACTTTCAGAAGGGGGGGATACGCAGGTCTTCCAAACCCAAGACTCAAATATCACCTACCCATCCTCACTCTATTTGGCTCGCCAATACCCTGGCAGGCATCGGTCAAGTACCTGGGTGTCACACTAGACCAGAGACTCACATTTCGCAAACACGTTTTGACCGTCTACTCACGAGCATCATTCATGCTAGGTAGACTCACACCTATGATAGGGAACCGAAGTAAGATGAATCTTCGTAGCAAGGTGAATCTCTATAAACTATGTATTCGCCCCGTCATGACATACGCAAGCGTAGTTTTCGCACAAGCAGCACCTTCCACCTTAAAGAAACTCCAAACGCTCCAAAACCGTTTCCTGAGACG
>SJJU01016519.1:0-14276 GCA_012932125.1 Conopomorpha cramerella
CCAGAAGGACATATACAGACCAGATTGGTGATGTCCTGGCCAAAGGTGGCGTGAAAAGTACTCGAAACTGGAGGTCATGTATGAAAAGATGTATGAATGTAGATGAAGCAAAAGGGGTATGTCAGAACCGTGACAAATGGAAATCTGTAGTCTCTGCCTACCCCTCTGGGAGACAGGCGTGAAGTGTATGTATGTACTAGCTTTCCGCTCGCGGCTTTGCCCGCGTGGACTTTGGTTATATTGCGGTATAAAGGAATATTTTTGTTTTCACTCGGGAATATATTTTTTTCCGGGATAAAAAGTACCCTATTATTTAAACCGGACTTCTAACTATACGTCTGCAAAATTTCAAAGCAATCGGTTCAGTAGTTACGGAGTGAAAGCGGAACAAACAAACAAACTCATTTTCCCATTTATAATATTAGTAAGATAGACAGATACGTACAATCTAAGGTATTCTTGTGACTACCACAAAGCGTAGGTACAAACATTATTACAATATTTTGTACCCAAACTCCGATACTAATAAATGTTCATATTGTTTCAGGTACGTACCTACATACATGTACACGTGGACAATGTCGAAACCACACCTGCATCGCGTCCCAGCATTATAAAATACCACGGCAGCAGGGAATTCGCTTGGCGACCCGCGAAGCATTCCTTGGCTTTAATTAAAGGCAAACAAAGACTCCTTAGGCATTTCCACTTTATTACACGGCGCTTTTCCTACCTTTTCCGCAACAGGAAATTAAATTTGGTAACAGAAAAAGAAAGCAGCGATATGTATTGATTATTATCAACGTTATAAAAAGGGGAAGAAATAAAATTGAAAATCCCGCCTCGTTACCCACCTGAAAAGAGGTAAAGTATGCAATTGAAACATTGTGACTCCGCAAGCCATTCCCATTCAGCGCTCGA
Source organism: Conopomorpha cramerella (assembly GCA_012932125.1). Classification (NCBI taxonomy): domain Eukaryota; kingdom Metazoa; phylum Arthropoda; class Insecta; order Lepidoptera; family Gracillariidae; genus Conopomorpha; species Conopomorpha cramerella. The sequence goes on from SJJU01016519.1 coordinate 922, forward strand.
GCTGAGTTCGTTCATTTGCCGGGAACGAATGAGTGAACGAATGAAAGGATGCTATCTCGGTCATCCAATCAAGTGATCGAGTTTTTTATATAGGGTTTTGTATCGTGCCGATCGCTAGTCTCGAAGAGGCGCGATTCTATTATTTTTTTTCAAATTTCTTGTTATAATTTTTAAAGTGAAACTTTTACATAAAAAAAAACAAAAAAAATAAATACACTTCACGCCTTTAATCCCAAAGAGGGGTAGGCAGAGGCACTTGCTAAAGCAAGTACCCACGGTTCACCGAGCGAATTTAACCCAACGTGACAGGGGGTGAGCCCATCGCCGTTATAGGGTTCACACACCTTGTGGTGTGCGGGTTTCATCACGATGTTGTCCTTCACCGTACGAGCGTGCGTTGCGTACATAGGCTCTGAAAAAGAGTCCCATTGGTACACGTCCAGTAGCCGGACTAGAACCCGGGACCTCCCGGTTACAAGTCAAGTATCCGACCAACTGGACCACAGACGCTCTCATTTACATAATCAACCAACATAACTTTCTACACATGACTACACGATTGATAAGTCTTCTGTTATCATCTGTCATCTGAAACAAAAGGGACGTGTTTAAAAAAAATAGAAGGACACGATCATCATGATCGTATACTATTTTAAGCAAAACAAATCTATATTTATACAGGGTGATCCCTTACCCTTTGGAACCTAAAAGTTGATGGTTCCCGGCACGAAAAGGAAAATTATGCTTCTTCATACAAAAGTCACAATTAACTGATCGACTTTGTATGGGAAGGTCGCATTCCGTTTTCCTTTCGGACATTGACACCTTTTTTACATGGCGATCCTCATGGACATCCCACCACCATGGGGACAGCGAACGGGGTAGTTCCGGACTCTTACCCCCAGGATGACCTTCGTTACGTCAGGATTAGAACATTGATTGAAATTGACTTAGTAGACTCTACAGAAACAATAGAATTAACATGGTATTCCTGGATCACCCTGTAGGTACCCTTAGTATTTCAGAGTCACCCTGTAGATACTCTCCGTATTTTTGGAACAACCTGTAGATACCCTTCGTATTTCTGAATCACCCTGTAGATACCCCTAGTATTTCAGCATCACCTGTAGAAACCCTTGGTATTTCTGAATCACCCTGTAGATATCCTTAGTATATCAGAATCATCCTGTACCCTTGGCCCTTGATATTCCTGGGTCACTCCGTAGATATCCCTAGTATTTCAGCATCACCTGTAGAAAACCTTGGTATTTCTTAATCACCCTGTAAATATACTTGGTATTGATAGATCAGCCTGTAGATACCGTAGCAAGTAGAGTGGAGTCAGTCGCCAGGCGATTTGCATTCAGAGGCAGTTCGTCGGACACCGTTAAAATTGTCGACTCGGGCTCGCTTTGACTGGGCGCTGCCGATTTCAACCGGAATCCAGATTTTGCTTCTATTCAACAAACTTCATTTACCATTTCCACGGTCTTCGTCTTTTGGAGAATTTCGCTTTATGGAATGTACTATTTAATTGTGTGTTAGAGTATATGTCTCAAAAACTTAATATTACAATACTACATGTACAAATTATTTCATCATCATCATCATCAGCCCAAACTTGTCCACTGCTGGACATAGGCCTCTCCAATTGCACGCCACTGTGATCTGTTTTCGGCTTCTCGCATCAGTCCACCTTGCCAGCCAGTTTTTAACAAATATTTATCGCATAGTATTTTTAGTAATAGTCTCTCTGCTTTCAATAGAAACGTCAATTCCGCGATAATTTTTAATTTTACAAAAAAAAATCACTAAAAATCACTCAATATTGTTCACCGGGTATATAGGCGCGAATGTAATCACCTACATATATATCCGGTGAAGAATATCTAGTTATAACGTTTCTATGATCAATCCTCGGGGTCCTTTTACACTCGACTTAATCACATAGGCATGGTAGATAAACGGACGTAACTGTTACATTCGCTGTTTTACGCGCAGAATAAAGATACAAATCTCACGTTTGTGCGATGTTTTATGTGCAACAAAATAAACACGCGCCTGAATGTGCCAACAGAAATTATTATTTCCACTTGTCCCCAGGCTGCACCAAAAGTACCAACGCTTCGCACGAATTGTACTCCAGATTGTATCTATCCGACCAATCTCACGCGGAGTTTAGCTTCAAAACTTTATACTTTTACTGTCCATTATAACTTAGACTCACTCGCTTTACATATGTGTATGACACTAAGTTCATTTTACAATTGTATTGTTAACATTCTTGTGACCACGCTGCAGTGATGTTGTACTTGATGACATCGGTGCAGAGGTAAACTGAGCTCCGGTTGTATGTTGTATGGTAACAATACAAGCTCTAGAGTGTACGCAATTTGTATAGCGTAAGAGTTCGTATTGTACATAATAATCCCGCTCGGAAACTCCTGGCGCTAACATTTGGAGTAGTCGCGTCGAATACAAATGCGTTGTAAGTGAATCTAAACAGAAAACAGCGAAGTGTAATTCCAATGTAGGAATGAAAAAGGAATTAAAACGTATATAGCCATAAAAAAGTCTATTTCGAGATGTTCTTGTTATAAAATTAAATCTTTTAGACGATCTGAATTATTATAAAAAATAGATTCTAAGTTGAAACCCAAAAAAGGTTCGAACGAACAGAAGCCTCAGTGTAATTCCAATGTAGGAATGAAAAAGGAATTAAAACGTATATAGTCATAAAAAAGTCTATTTCGAGATGTTCTTGTTATTAAATTAAATCTTTTAGACGATCTGAATTATTAAAAAATAGATTCCAAGTTGAAACCCAAAAAAGGTTCGAACGAACAGAAGCCTCAGAGTAATTCCAATGTAGGAATGAAAAAGGAATTAAAACGTATATAGTCATAAAAAAGTCTATTTCGAGAAGTTCTTGTTATAAAATTAAACCTTTTAGACGATCTGAATTATTCAAAAATAGATTCTAAGTTGGAACCCAAAAAAGGTTCGAATGAACGGAAGAGACAGGATAAGAGCATTCTCACTCGACCGCAACTGCCCTCTGTCCGTACTTAAAAGCGTTCGGCTTACTGACTTTGCGTTTTTTTACAACTATTTTTTCGTCCTAAGTGCATTTCAGTGCGCGGTGAACCTAACTTTAATTAAAAATACCTTCGACTAGGTGCCAACTTCATTCTGCCGCCGCCAATTAATTGGACCGGAATAAAAGGCGGGAGGGTTGCCGCTGTTGCGGTTCAATTGTTTTATCATTTTGTGTGTGTCGAAAAAATATAACGTAAATTATTAGTTAAAGTTAACAAAGTCACTTTTGTATTTCATTCCATCTCTCGAATCTCCAAAAAATTTAGCACCAATATTATTCTTTGCTGTGAGAGTTGAGTTGTTTTACCTAGTACCACTGTTCTATTGTGATCACCTTGTTAATAATTTGTAGTTCAGTATCAATTTTGAGCGCCTTTATAAAAGTAAGTACTTTTATGATACTGAGAAACCTTCAGTAGCAATTCAAACTTCTCTAAATTTACAGTACATTTGAACGTACATGGCTGTAGTGGCTCCATCGGCTGCTACTGCTCTGCGGTTTGATTTGCTTCCGACGAACACAGCAATCGCGTGGTAATATAGAGTGTAAAAGAACCCCGAGCAATGGTCTTAGAAACGTTGTTGGGCTTGTCAATGTGAACAACTTTTACTAAGGCGACAATGCGGGGAAATGAAATTATCGACATAATAAAAGTTGTTCCAAACTATTGCTCGGGGTCCTTTTATACGCCGCCGTATACAGAGCATAGTAAAAAATCACTGCGAGGCGCATAGCAAAGTAAAAATATATAAAAGAAGTATGAAAAAAAATTATAAAAAGAAATGTTTCCGCCCGGGATCGAACCGGGGGCCTTCTGCGTGTTAGGCAGATGTGATAACCGCTACACCACGGAAACTATACACAAGTGCGCGAAACGAACAGTCTGGTTGCTACTGCGTCTTATTTTAGCTATCAACCAAATTAGATTACGTTATCTTTAAATAGGTACCTACATAATTATGCACTGCTAGTGGACTCGACAGACGTTATCCTGTCTTAACTATTAATATGAATATGAAAATAGTATAACTTCCAGGGTGGCCTGTGCCCAGTAGAAATTTTGTTTATTCGATTAGATAGATTAGATAAGTATTCACTACGGGCATTGTTAGTAATATCCTGCACAACAGCTCATTTTCCATAATTTGTTTCTTTTGTCACACTCTTAAGTTAATAAGGCTATTTAAAAAAAAACGTTATTTATGATTTTGTATATTTTTCTTACATTTTAATTAGTGTTTACAAAACTAGCACAGATGTAAGTAGATGTACATAGATGATACGGGGCGTTTCCGCAACTCGACGTCCAATGCGCCTATTGTGCGTGTCTAAAAAACTAGCACAATAAGTGAGCATTTTTTGTAAGCCTTATGGGTTTAAAAAAAATAAACAAACTAATCCATTACCACCTACCGCTTTAAATAATATAATTATGACGTCACATTCCGATTGAAACAAAAAGAAAGAATTGCAGTCGTCCGGAACGTTGCGTTGCGAGCGCCCACTGGCTCCACGATAATTTAATTTGTGAAATGCACTTAGCTTGATACTGAAATAGTGTGCACTTCTACCTATATAACTGCATGCCTGATATAAGCATTTGTAACAAAATTATTTAAATATGTTAACCGTGTGGTGACGGCGAATAGAATACATGTGTCACCACTCCAGCCCAACTTTTCCCATAATTATTTTCTCTAATTTAAGAGTTAGAATAGGATTAGCGACGAGGGTAGAAGTTCATTATCATTAGGCTCGTGCAGCAGTGGGCGACTGCTGAACGAGGGTCTCCCCCAATTATTTCCATGATCATTTGGGGGAAAATGCCAATAATCGCCACGCTTGGCAGCCGGGTTGGCGAATAAAATACATGTGTCACCACCTCAGCCCGACTTTCCCCGTCCTGGAGGTCTGTGCGAGGCGATCGAGGGAACTCTCCAAAGGACGGGCAGCAACGCTCTCTGTGAGTTAAACCACAACACCACTGCGATCGCCAATACGCCTGCCAAGCGTGGCGTACATAGCATTTCCCCCTAAATAATCTAAGGTACCTAATGAACAAGTGTGCTCCATCGTAGACCACATCGCTGCTTAACATCAGGCAGGATGGTGGTCAAACGCTTGTGTACAAAAAAAACATGGAAATAATTGTGGAAGGTCCTCGTTCAGCAGTGGACGTTATGATGATGATGTATAGATTTAATTATTAATTTGACGAAGTTGGAATAAAAAAACTTTATATTGAACATTTTTCACAAAAGCTTGCTCAATCACTTCCATCACGTCAATTCATTAGAGCGTCTTCAATACTGGCATCAGTAATTTATCAAACTGAACAGTGATTGAAATTCTCATTAACATTTATGTGTGTTAAGTCAATAGCATTACTCGCCTTAATTGTCCATCCATGTAGTCTGTAGTCAACGCCACTGCCTAAACACCAGTATCTCCTGACCTACGCCTTCATATATAACACATATGTCCATGATCCAAGATACACCGTTACTGCGCATTATAATACGGATGTCTTTGTGGTAGGGACATAGCGATTTATCAGCCGTACAAACTGTCCGAGCGAACACTATTACGCGACCAATTATAATAGGCCCGAAGCGGTAACTAATCCGCAAATAAATAAAGGTCAAATTTATCGTTCGTGTTATATTACAAAGTGGCCAGAAATTAGTGAGTCCGCAAAGTGACACTAATTTCCCTATCACACGTGTCAGGTTGTAAATTGTGGATGCAAAACCATTGCGCTCGCTCGCCATTTTCATAATATCCAGGCGTTTCATGAAACGCCGCGTTTTGATTGGTGGTTGTATGATATTGGACAATATCATTCGCCAAAATCACGAAGCGTGACAGTAGATTTTAGGCGATTCGCTCAAAATATTCGTAGATGGTTTTATGTAGAGTACATAATAAAAATATAGGTGTACGGTTGAATTGTGAAGCCTTCACTTTTATGAAGTGGGTTATAAAATGACCAGGACACCGTACAACCGTATTAAATATTAATATTTTGTCCCTGTTTACCTCTGGGACTCTGTCTCCTTTAATATCTATAATCTTACTAATATTAATAAATGGGAAAGTGAGTTTGGTTGTTTGTTTGTTCCGCGTTCACACCGTAACTACTGAACCGATTGCTTTGAAATTTTGCAGACGTATAGTTAGACGTCCGGTTTAAATAATATGATACTTTTTATACCGGGAAAATTGATATTCACGAGGAAAAACAAAAATATTCCTTTATACAGCAATATAACCATATAATATAAGTCCACGCAGGCAAACCCGCGAGCGGAAAGCTAGTTAATAATAATGTAATAAAAATGTATATGTTTTTACGTGTGTTTGTAAACTAGCTGTAGATTGTGGTTTAGGTTACGGCACGAGTAATAATTTGACGAATATCAAACAGAATCTAAAAAAAACCTTTAACAACATAATAAAAATAAAAAATAGCCGTAAGATTCTACTTAAGGCTAAAATATTTATTTACAAATGAAAGGAACAAAGAATAAAATCTTTCCTCTTAAATACATACATACATACATACACTTCACGCCTGTCTCCCAGAGGGGTAGGCAGAGACTACAGATCTCCATTTGTCTCGGTCCTGACATACCCCTTTCGCTTCATCTACATTCATACATCTTTTCATACCTGACCTTCGGTTTCGAGTACTTTTCCCCTTAAATACCTAGTAAAATGGTAGAAACTCATATTCATAAACATCTGAATTGAAACTCACCTCAGCACTGTAAATATTAGAACTCATTTTCACTTACAGAAACGTGTGTACCTTTCCGTGTCCGTGAGTGTACATTCAACAACAAATCAAGGTGAAGTTGCTCGGTAATAGTCTAGAGGAACTTGCTAATCGGCTGCAAGGAGCTCGCGAGCTTTGGGCGGGCGGGATTATTGTTGGGCGGGCGGGTTGTTACATCTCCAGGTGAAACAACTTAGTTCGGAGACTGCATTGGGTTGGGAAACTAGCGCGAATCGTAGTTTAATTGTACCTGCGTATTGTAATTGTCTCTGTCCGCCGCTTTGAGAGACGGGCGCGCGGGAAGGTCTCGTGCGCCTAAAATGGTACCGTGGCGGTAAAGTGGTACCGTGGTGACGCTAGTACCGTCGACATTATATCGAAGCTCAGGAATGCGTTGACCGTACCTCATGCCGGAGATGGTCCGTGGGAAGAGCTAGCGCAGCTGACCACCCTTGGATATCGTGGCTCAGGTCGTTCCGGAGATCACCCGCTCAGATCATCATCATCAGCCCATACTTGTCCACTGCTTTCCCCAGGATAGGCAGAGGCAATTGCGGATAAGATTTTTATCTTACTAATTCCAATTTGTCGCTCTCAGCAATAAGGTCGCTTTTTGAAATCATTCGTACTTTCTTTACGTACGAGTATAGTGTGCATTGTATAAAAACTATTTCAAACAAAAATAAAAAAGTTATGAAAAAAAAAATCGAATATAAATTACAAACAGTATCCACCACATGTTTCGTCAAAATACTTATGCATCTAAACAGACAAGGCATCCATAGCATGTTTCGTCATTTATAAATTACAACTAACCTACCACTATAGTCTACTACTGGGTTCAAACGCTCCTAATACATTTGCCGCCTTACCCCGTTGGATTGCTATCGATTTCAAACTATTATATAGTTTCGTAACACTAATTTCATCCTTATAGACCCAACACCAGGCTAAAGTTGTGAAAAACGTAAAACTGAAGTCGAAGTTGAGACATAATACCCAGTTATATATAAATACATTATATTAATCCGCGTGCAGCAAAAAGCGGTGCATTTTAATCTGTTTTAATATTAAAAGGTTAATTAGCCTTCTCATTTAACTTGTTACATTAATTAGTTGGAAGGAAAACTAGTACGCGCTCGCCGCAATGAGAAAAACTGAGGTTCATCCGATTCAATTAAGTGAGACTTGAACCAACAGGTTAACTGGAGGTTAAATGGGCCCGGTCAGCTAATGTTATATTAAGGTAGAACTTTTAAAATATTTGCCTTAAGTGATTTGTGATTTTAAAAAGAAAATAAACATCCCTTTCCCTACTAGTGAAAAAGGGAAGTAAAAAATCATTCTCAATTCTTTATTGCATTTCACAATGTTAGGATGGAACATTAGTACAGACTATAGGAGGTACAACATCATGAGCCTTGTTGGGCACAGCAAGTGGTGATACAATCAGATACTTAATAATATAACGATAGTGTTTTAGTTGTAGTACAGTACAACTAGAAAATATTTTGGTAATACAAAATTTTTTACAAAGAAAGGATGTGCCTATATGAACAATATGTTGCATAATATCTACCTACCTAGGTATCTGTTTGCATACTGCTTATAGTTTAACTTATTTGTGTCATATGTATGCATTGCAATGCATGTATATTTTTCCTCTTATTTCTATGCCGTATTTAGTTTAATTACTATGTGGGATCCAAGACTAGGCTCCCCCGGGATCTAGCCCAGTCGTCATTGATTGAGCCCTGGTCTATTCTGGATGCCGCTGTAGATCCTGGAGTCACAGTGGTGGCAAAGTGGGGAATATCCCGGATAGTAGTGAAAAACTCGTTCACCGAAATAATGAACGTTACAATTTGTTAATAGTATTCACAAAAATCCAGCCAGTGAGTGAAACAAGGTTTTCACTTTAATTTTTAAAGTAAATCCGCACAGAAAGACAAGTTCCGCACAATTTTCGCCCTAATGATGAGAACGCTTTATTTTCATTCGTACTTATTCCTTTTTTAAGAGTTGAGAACATTTTATACGAATATTTTTAAGCGCTTTTAATTTTTATGGTCATGGCGGCTTAGTTTTTGCTAAAATTGCAGACCTTTTCCTGTTTTTAGTACCTGGGACATTAATTAGTGTATTTGGAAGGTCTGCGTAACAGGGTTAATGTTATTTATGTATGTATGGTACACAAGTTTAACCTTTATCCCGACTTTCATATGACAAAATCACAAAATTGATTAGTAGACAGACAGTTTTTTTAGTTGTGTGGCTCTGCAAGGCCCTGTTGTGCCCAGTATCACTGCGACCATTGCTGATCTATTGTGATCGCCACCTAGTTAATTCTTTAGAGTTCAGTATCAATTTTGAGCGCCTTTACAAAAGTAAGTACTTTTTTGATACTAATATTCACCACCTCATCTGATGAAAATACATGTTTTTCCAGATGTGTGGATCGTTTGTGCATCAGGGGTCCGCACTCACTCAGAAGTAGACAGTTAGTAGTATTATTATTATTAGTAGATTCCGTATTAATATTTACTACATTTTCTTATACATTCTTCAATACATCTAATGCAAGAACATAATATTCAGTACTACGTTTAGATTCTCGATTACTACGTCGTCGTAGTCAATTACGTAGCAATGTCGTAGTCACTCCGCGTAGCACTTTGTGATGTAAAATCTCATGATATTGATAGAAGCCAAGCATGAAGCGAGTAATTCGCTTAATTAACCCTCTTTTCAATATGAAGTCATATGAATTTATACAAAAAAGGTAATTGTTGATACTTCCTAAGCTCGACTGTTTATTTACTTGAGCAAAACAATAAGACTTTTTCATAAGCACTGCGATATCGAGGCAGCGAAATGCTTAAGAATTTCATATCGGGCTTGCATTGTGACCCGGTTGGCAAGTATGTGTGCAATCCAAGATGCTATTATACGATATTGTATGATTCTGCGCAATCTGAGAATATTGAAAACAATATCTTTTCAGACAATGGGCTTTGTTTCCGGGTCTAAGTTGAAGGAAGAAAAAAAAAGTGTTCACTTCCGCCCAGGGCGGGTGATTGCGTTCTTTGTTCAAATAAGGTCGCGATTGGAAGGAGAAGTCGTGTATTGAAATTGTTGTCGTTATTATTTTGTAATAATGTCTCCGTTGAAACCAATTTGCGGGCGGTAAACAAGATCTTCGGAAGGATAAATGAATTGGTGAATACCATTAATAAAAATAAATTAAAAAAAAATACACTTCACGCCTTTTAATCCCAAAGCGGGGTAGGCAGAGGTTCACCAAGCGTATTTAACCCAACGCGACAGGGGTTGAGCTCATCGCCGTTATAGAGTTCACACACCTTATGGTGTGCGGGTTTCATCACGATGTTGTCCATCACCGTACAAGCGTTGCGTACATAGGCTCTGAAAAAGAGTCCCATTGGTACACGTCCAGTAGCCGGTCTCGAATTCGCGACCTCTAGGTTACAAGTCAAGTATCCGACTGGACCACAGACGCTACAATACCATTAATTTGATGAGTGTTTTGATATTATTGTGTCCTAATAAGGAGGTGTAAGAGCAGTAGCAGCAGCGCTCTCTGTGAGTAACACCACAACACCACTGCGATCGCCAACCCGCCTGCTAAGCGTAGCGACTTTTGGCATTTGACCAAATGATCATGGAAATCATTGGGGGAGGCCCTCGTCCACCAGTGGACGTCATGTGGCTGATGATGATTAAAACAGTTTCCTGGCCTTTTGACGAATTATATTTTCAAACTTCTGAAAATTGTTATAATGTCTGTATCATGCGGGGTAATATGTTTCCAAAAGTGTTACAAATTAATCTGCATGTCAAACCCTGGTAAATAATTGCTTTGTTGTTGTTTTTTTATTTTTCTTATTTTTTTTTATCATTAAGACCACCATCCGGAGTGATGTTAAGCAGCCATGTGATCTACGATGGAGCGGACTTGTTTTGAGCACGGAGCACATTTTATTAAATTTCAATGTATTGAAATGAAACGTGTTTATTTCTTAACGTTATAAATATTATTACATACAGATATACAGTAGTGAAACACAAAGCTTGATGAAAGTAATTTATGATTTCAAAAGTCTTTTGAAAGATTTTGTCTAAGGTTTCCCGATAACTTGGTGAAACCAGGCATTACACAACTTAATTTTTCTCTTCATTATATTTAATATTATTTTTTGTTTCAGGTAAGCACTTTTGGAGATGTCGGAACCATTCAAGATGTAGTTACTCTCTCGGTAAGGCTCTTACCAATTTATTTTATCTTTCGAATTTCCGGGGTTGGTTTTATGTTCGTACCCTTAATAGCACATAGTACCCGATTTACGATTAACTAAAATTAAACATAAGCCCAGGAGAATCTCACTAAATAGTTTTATCAAAACTTCGTTCACACACTTATAAAAAAGTCTAGTCAAACAAGTTCAAGTAACACCAGTTATGTTACAGAAAAACTGTCACTAAAGTAGAGGGCATAAAAACTACATTTCCGTATCACAGTAGAAGCTAAGTGCCTAATAGTGAACAAACTCATAAAGTTGTAACAAGCCAACACTCAACATTTTGTCAGAAGAACGATAAAGTGTAAACTCTTTCAGTGTTCACGTAGTATTTTACTTGAACTATAGGTTAGGTAATAGGTACGTTTAGCATGAAGAGATAGAGGAAGAAATATATAATTTTATTGTCACGTGGTTTAGTTTTTTCATGAATTCGACCTTTCAATCGATTTTTCTACTAGCTGTCCCGGCAAACATTTGTTTTGCCATAATAAGTTGCCTTTGTACCCCGTGTATTGGGAGAAATACAACTGGTAGATGAATATAAAATAGATAGTAGCCGATTCTCAGACCAACTGAATACGAATATAAAATTGGGTAAAAATCGCTAAAGCCTTTTCGGAGGACTACGGTAACTAGTATTGTGACATGGAAATCTATATATATAAAAGAAAGTCGTGTTAGTTACACTATTTATAACTCAAGAACGGCTGAACCGATTTGGTTGAAAATTGGTGGGGAGGTAGCTTAGAACCGGGAGACGGCCATAGGATACCTTTTACCCCGATCCTGTTGGTCGCGTAGCTATATAGAGGGTGTTATAGTTTGTATGAAATACTGAAACTACGCGAATGAAATCGCGGGGCGTTGTATATATTAAATACATATCACTCAAAGTCCTGTCTGGTTTATTCATCACTGACTCATCAATCACCGCCCAGTTCAAACCAAGAGCGGACATTTTTGACAGAAGTTCCTTTTACGTGGGATAAGAAAGTATTCCTCAACATTCGTCCCCTAAAGTGGTAAAAGGGGTATAGAAGTGTAAGATTCTAAAACTTGGTGATCCTATTGATTTATAGAAATTGATACTGAATCTATTAAATAAGCGGTACGTCCATTATTCCTGTGTAATATTATCATTAAGAATTTCTAAGCAAGAGAATCATAAACTGAATAATGGTAGTACACTCGTTAATCCACCACGGTACAGTCGGCAAACAAAGATAAATCACAAGTTGTAAAATAACTGTGCAAACTACGCCGCCCCTGCCGCCCTCGCCGCCGCCCCCGCCGCCGCCGTCCCTCAACTGTTATTGCTCTTTACTTCTTACTTCCGGTAAATGTTCCCGGCACAACCAGTGCTGCGGCAGTTTAATTTTAGAACTCGCGATGGAAAATTGTAAAATAAGTGGCGTTTGTGTAAATCTATTGCCCAGTAAGTGGGGGAGTTATTCGAGAAATTCTCAAGTTTCTGCTATTTGTTTGTTTTTTTTTTTAATATTATAACGAAGGGTTCTTTGACAAAAAGAACCCTATGATTTGAATATTAGAACATGACAATGGGGAATTTTCTTTGATGTTTTTCTGACAGGTTTTCGAGGGGGGAACTGTCATTATTGTCACACTTTATTTGGAAAGTATGACAGTAATGACAGAAAACGTCAAAGAAAATTCCCCATAAAAAATAGGGGCATAGATGTCATAGTTTTAGTTTGTGATAATTGACTTGAGATTTTTCATTAGCTATTACTTTTCGTGTCTATGAATATTGCTTTATTTAAACAACACAACACACTTGGCTACGTCATACACATAAAAAAGGTCAAATGGTCTACCTTTTCTGACAACACTTTTTGTGTCACTAAAGCGTCAGTAATGTAGGTTACTTACTTACTTAGGTCCTAGCATACCCGGGGGGTACATAGGGCCTTGCAGATATCTATCTCTCCATGTCCCTCTATCCAGCGCTGCCGTCTTTGCGGCACTCCAGTCAATGCCCGCCGCCCTAGCTCGGAGTCCACGGAGACTCTTCGCGAACGCGTGGCCAATCCATCTCCATTTGCGCAGAGCGATTTCTTTGCCTATCGGTTTTTTGTGGCATTTGGGCAAGTAGGTTATATTGTTAGAAATGTAAAATAACCTTTTTAGCAAACCT
>SJJU01016521.1:0-12306 GCA_012932125.1 Conopomorpha cramerella
GGGTTACTTGTAACTCGACGTATTCCTGGTATGGGGTGATAGAGGAGTTAAAATGCAATAAAATAAACGTCCATATGTATGGTCGGAAATTAATGGTTCATGAGATATTGACTTTTTTTAATATTTCCTAGAAATTCCCAGAATCTTGCTTGAAAAATTTTGTAAAATGAAAACCATGAGTTATTTAATGTGATTCTTTATTTATTGTAAACTCACGTTTAGCTATTCTAACTATAAAAAACCCAAAATAAAACAACCAAACTTAATAAAAACAACGGAAATATTTTTTTTTTTAAACTTTGTGCTTATAATGAGAAAACAGATGCTCTAATTTAAAAAAGATATGTGACATAAATCGTACAAATTATTAAAAAAACATCGTCGTTTTATCAGCTTTCTAAAAAGATATAATTACCAACAATTTAATTACAGTACACACACACTTTATTGTGTTTACCAACTTTATCCCATATAATAACATTTCTTTTCCGTTTCATAGTATCCGATAATGTGTTCACTTAATTCATTTTACTTATTGAACTGAGAACAGTGATGTATAAATATAATTTTAGAATAACCATTACAAGGAGGTAACTGTATATATTTATTTAATACCTTATTGCACCAAATGTACCTAAAGTATTATCTACAAGTCCCCCTCCTAACAAGAGAGAAACATAAATGGGGGTCAGTATTACAAATATAAATCACTATCGTCAGTGTATCTGCCACTAGGAAGACGGTCGCAGGTTCGATTCCCGCCACGGACATAATGCTTTAGAGACATTTGTTGTGTGCGTCTGGCTGTTTTATTTATCTACGTATGTAGGTAAGAGCGATGTGCGCTCCGACCAAGTCGCTGAAGGTATGGCGCGTAACAGTGGCGTGCACACCATATAGGCAAATAGACACTGCCTACCTTAGTATTTTGATTACCCGACCTAATAATAAGAGTTGTTGCTAGATCTTTTTTTGTTGTACTCACGACATAGGCTAACGGAGGTCCTGTGTTTTGTGGGTGAGTAGATATGTAGGTACCTATATTTCGTAAAGGCAAGTTACCTATACATAGGTGTCAATCCTTGGGGATTACTGCCTACCTTGTCGTTAAAGCCAGTGCACGCCACTGGCGCGTACGTGGCAACAAGAATTTGCAGTACAGCAACCACTTGTTTCAAAGTACAAAATTCGGAATGGTGCATCATAAATACACTCTAGAAATAAGGTCTACTGCGTCTCAAAAGTACACTGTTATCGAGTTTCTTCCTAGAACTGTATTTTTTTCATAAAACACAATGAACAAGCGTTAGACCACCATCCTGCCTGATGTTAAGCAGCTATGTGGTCTACGGTAGAGCACACTTATTCATTAAACATTTACCCGCGACTTGAAGACCTTTATACTGCGCATATAGTCAGTTTCCATAGCTGGTTGTAAGTAGTCATGTTTAAGGCTTACAAACTCACCTGTCTGTCACCCAGGTTCTTCACGCGGCAATGCAGGTAAGCCGGCTGGCCCACAGCTGCCGTGTAATCCCTCTTCGTGCCGTTATCGAAGGAGGGTTGCTCCGTCGACTCCACCAGGATGGACTCGGTGGTCTCGGTGGGCTCGGTGGACAGGCCGCCGGTGGTCTGAGTGGAAGTCGTGATGTTGCCGCCACCACCCGCCGACATGCCTTGAAGAAAATTAAAAAAACAGTTCATGTAAACGGAAAGTACTCATGAGTAGCTGCTTCTGTTATGAATGTTCGTGTAACAAAAAATTTTGTTGTGAATATTGGATAAGAAAGTCGATTGATGAAAGGTATTTTTATAGGTGATGTAATGGGCCGGGTGAGTAGAGGTCGGCCCAGATTGGTGATGTCCTGGCGGAAGGTGGCGTGAAAAGTACTCGGAACCGGAGGTCGAGCTAAAGGGGTAGGTCAGGACCGTGACAAATGGAGATCTGTAGTCTCTGACTACCCCTCTGGGAGACAGGTATGTACATTTAAGCAATTTTGATATGATCCAGTAACAAAAATAACTATACTATTGGAATCGCTATATTTCTTTGAGCTAGAAAAAGTTGGTCCGTATCATGACACCCATGTCAGACTGTATGATTATATGGCAGTAAAAATAGGTAATCATTAATCAATCGAAAACAACGTAAACACAATATGGCCACTTAAAGACCTTACCTTCAACAAGGGACCTTTACACAAACCTACACAGCGCTGCTCTTGTTAAACAGCATTAGGCGCACACGTGCTCCCTCAAAGGACTCCACGCAAATAGGGTCTCTACACGCCGAGCCAAAGCCGTACAAAGGCCCACTGTAATAGCATATTAACGTGATACAGTGCCCTTGTTGTGACGCTAGACGGTACACTGGAATACAAGGCTACTGTCGCTCTATGTATGCAATGCTTAAATGTAACTGGCTATGTTATAGATCGATTAATAAGAGCTGGGATCTTAACACATTTACACGATGCGCGCGAATTATATTTCCTACAGCCGGACGGTGCAAAAGAAACCAGATAGGGCTTAAAACAAATGATTTTATTCTAATTTCTACAAACTAGGAGAGAGAATGGACCCGATGTTAGGTGTCACATTGCTCTACTTTCTACAATCTAACTATCCTAAAAGATTATGGACCCGATGTTAGGTGTCACATAGCTCTTGTGTAATAACTAGTGAGCCGATCCGATGTTAGGACTCTACAGTTACTGGTGAAGCGGAAGATTCACGTCTCTCTCATTGGTCCGGATGGTGGACATGATCGAAGTCGGCGCATCATGGGCACGTCGCGAGGAATCAGCACTTTTCATTTATGAAACATATTGAGGTCAATGAAGTCGCAGTACTGCTGTATGTACGTGGATGTAAAACGCCGACGCAGCAGTGGCTCGTTTGAGACGCGTGGATATAACACCATCCCCCCAAGAGCAGCAACTATTTTTCTACTTTCGATTTGTAGTCTGTGAATAAACAAACGAGCGGAGTGACGTATCAATTTTTACAAATCCAGGGCGTTTTTTTTTAAATTAAACATGTGTCGAAACATTGACATTATTATACATGTGTCGAAACGTCGAGCAAACAACGAAGGTGAGCTGAATGCTTATCTTTGGTTAATTTTCGCGCCGTAATAACCGTTGTAAACCTTTAATGCAACGTGTCTGTTTTCATTTCCCGATCTCAGACACGTGGCAAAACGAGGCGTGTCACTAAACCTTAGGCTTAGTGACACGCATAAAAAACATGCTGTATTAGTCAAATTTCATTAGTGTGAGTACTGTGAACGTGCCTGCTCTTATTAATCTATCTGTACGTTCAATTCAACTGTGATTTTTGGAAATATGTCTGCATAATGTTTAGTTCTGTCTTTCTCCGCTAATGCGTTTCCGCCGTCTTAAACTGACAGTCATCCTTGTTGGAGGTTTACCCACGCTGCGCTTTGGAGAGGCCTATGTCCAGGAGTGGACGTCAGTTGGCTGCCCTAGAAATAATTTAGAAGAAATGTAAGCGTTGATTATCTTTTGTTTTTTCTCTTGTGCTGTTTCTCTTTATTTTTTCATGTGTTATTATTATCAGTCAGAAAATATTTTAAAACGACTTACAACCATTTTATTTAACAAACAAATCAGTCATACGAACTATACTAATCCTGTGACCCGCACAATAACCCTTTATCAATAAATTTTACTTATTTTTGTTTAGTTTACTTTTTCTTTACAGTAAAGTGAAACTTTTTGACTGCCAGACAGTAAACATTGTTTTATGGTTTTATATTCTATTCCATATACCAACACTTCAAAATCGCCTGTCTTCTGTGACAAATATAGTAGAGATAAAATGTTAAACTTTGAACACTTTTTTATTTACGTAGGTAATGTAAAGTATAGCTAGATTTTATCCTTTTTTTCTACATCTAATACACATTATTAAACATTAGGTAACAAACGATTTATAGAATATGCCTACTCCTCAGGATTCTTGCAAAAGTGATATAACACTAAAGGCGTCTGAGGAAATTGTATCTATCAACGAAAATCGGCCTTAGCAAGAACCAACATAGACAACCTGAGCTATACAGTCATTGCTTATATGCCTACACTTTAAGTACTACAACCGTATCAATAAGGTTCAAATTACAGAAGTTTTGCTTAGCTAGAAGATGCGGACACCAAAATCTACTCGAATTTGAACATTCCAAAACAAGATGAGCTCGCGTTTTATATGATTTCTAAGGAAACGCGGTGTCAGATTACAGTTAAATGACACGTTACTTTAGTCCGGTACAGTATCACGGTGAGTGAGAAAGTAAATTATGTGACGGCGCAGCGTCAGGGGGCTAAGAGGAGGCGGAGGGGTGTAATGATGTTAGGAAAATCTGAGTCTACGTTACTAAAGTGTGTTATGAAAGGCAGTTAGTCCTTTGAGTGCTTCTCAAAACTCAAAGAGTGGCTGTAAAAATTTCAAATTGGTAGCAGATGAAATCACGCTTTAATCTTGTATTTATACACAGCGTCTTTGGTCCTCGTACAAATATTACGCTAATATTGTTAGGTACTTTTTTAAAGATTTATTTTTATTTATTTTTTTTTATTGGAGTAGGTACAACATACTGAAACTTCTAGTACCTATGTACATATATAGAAAAAAATACAACACAAGTCATTTAGTTTAAATCCTTATAACTCAGTGAGAATTAATATAAAAAAAAATTTCGCTTCATAAAAGAGTACCTGAATGAGTACCTTTACACTGAATGAATACCAAAAATAGTACCTACCGAAAAAAAAATGTTAACGAAAAGCATCGTTGTAGTATCAATTTCTAATAAACTTGTAATTAGCAGTACATAATAGAAGTAATAAAGGAATGTTTCCTTTCAGTAAAATGAGCTAACTAAAGGATTTAAAGCAGTTCCCCTCCAGGGCCTATAACTTTTTTCCACCCTGTATAGGCTAGGAAGGTTTGGGTTACTTATTAGGAAAAAAAACTTTTATTAATTTTATATTTGAGACTACTGTAGAAAGAAATAAAATTATTATGTGAAAATACTACCGAACTGTCCGTTATTTGCTCGCGAACGGTTGCTTCGTTGTTTGCCTTTTCTTGGAATCTTGTTCAGACAGAAAGTTAATTTGAATCTGACAGATGTAGCATACCATATGAAAAAATAGTAACTAAGGCTATCGTTAATGGGTGACCGCCCTGAGCGCATGGCCCAATACTCTTTCTTACTTTTGTTATGTATATTCAATTCGAATTGTTTCATAACTTAGAAAGTAAATTTAAAAAAAAATACACTTCATGCATTTTAATCCCGAAGCGGGTAAGGCTTATACTTGCTAAGCAATTGCCCCATGTTGTTGAGTGAAAACTTGTTGAATATTCTCAATTTGTTTCATGCCATTTCTTTCAATTTAACCCTGAATGCTGTACAGTTTTCACAAGAGTTTTCCCCGCGCCGTTTCACCGGCGTCGATTCAATCGCTTTTCCAATAAAAAAAGCATTGAATCCTCATTTAATCTGCTTAGCGGTTGAGATTCTGAAAATCCTTTCTTAGTGCTACGTATTACATGTACCTTTGTGCAAAATAACAAGGGTTCTGACCCCAACAGTTTCGTTATGTACGCTTGATTCTACGCGCTAGCTACGAGCTACGTTTAAATTTTCTTTCAAAATTATACTTTCATTTTAAATAATGTGCCTGGACAAGAGCATGTCTGAAACATCTACTAGGCAACTTAAAAATTGCATAATCAGAAACTAAACCTATATTGTAAAACCTTAGAACGCTATAACTATTTTATAATAATAACTGTAAAGAAAATAAATAGTAGTCTGTAAACTCGGTTTACGTTTACGGTTTTATCGGTTTACACTCGCTTGCGGAACGGGACAATGGCGTCATCTTTTTCGTGCAGGCGTGCATAGTACCTCTCAAGTTATTATAGCTTGTCACGTCAAAATGAAAAATCAGTAAAAAAAATTAAGTCGGTTAAGGCACGACACGAATACGAACTTTGTTATCGGTGATGAGGTCGAACGGATGTTCTAAGTAAATAAATTAGACCTTAGAATAATAAGGCAACTACGGAAATAGGTGTCGACTGAAAAATGTTCTTAAAAAAGACGCCATAGATCTGGGAACCCTATTTTTTATTAAGTTTAGATTAAGTATGCGAATTCATCTTCGTTTTCTGCTCAAATGGGGAGAATATCAATAATGAATAAAGTTTGACGAATAACTGAAACCACTCGGTTGAAAACACTATGCATCCAATACAAGTTGTTCATATTGATGTGCCCTAACAACGTTTCTAAGACCATTTCTCGGGGCCCATTTACACACTGTAGAATTACATAGAGATGAAGTATCTATACTTCAGTTTCCTTCCAACGTTGCTCTGTAGACACTAGTTAACCGTCTGTGTAGACGCCTTACCGTAATAGTGTTAATTTACCATATGTATACAAAGGACTAGGAGCATCACAAAGTTAGTGTCGCAAATATGAATCGACGCCAATCATGCCTTTTGTAAGCAAGAATCTCGCAGTACATACCCAGGAGTAACTTAACAGTTCATATGTGAATGACTGACACTTTCTCACACACAGAATGTTTTGTTATACTTCCAATCAAACATAATTTAATATTTGAAGGATAAAAGACAATTTTCTTCCAAAATTTCTTGAAAAAAAATTTTCAAATTAATCCTTATTTTCCTTGGTTGGCATCATTATCACATATGGTTTTCGTTCGGATTTCGTTAATACTTTAATTTGTAGATTCATTATTGTTATTTAAGAAGAGGAAAAGGGGAATTTTCCAGGGTGACTTCTGTCAGTTATATTTTAGTACGGTTTATATTATTTGGGTAAGTTATTCAAGCTTCAGACACTTTTGTAACATGTAAACAAATAATAAAAAAATAACCTTCAATACTGACTGCATGAAGTTATCAATTTCGTTGACAGTTATCCCCCCTAACCCCCGCTAGCTAGCGCTAGTACTAGCGCTATCTGTCATAAATCAAATAAACAAGGGCCCTGAAAATTCCCCATTAAAAATTAATGAAAAATATTGTACCAATTGACGATATTTCATGATGTTTTTATGACTGCATATGAAAGTAGACAAAAAAAATACGATATCCGTATTTTTTCTTTTCGTTCTGCGTTAAGTTTTTCATTCATAATTTTCATTATGATAATCGGATTTTTTATAAGGCCAAAAACGTTAGTACGGCTGCGATACTTAAACGTCTGTGTTTATTTAAATGAGGACCTACCTACAAAAGAAAACTTTGCTGTTAAGAACTTTACAGATTTTACAGATTTTAATGTTTAAATAAAATATTTTGTTGCCTAAACATCAAAGAAGAAAAAGAGTGAATAAGAGATGAGTATCGTAAAACACCTACAAGGACAACAAATAATTATAATGTTATACGCAGCGTTGCATATTGAAAAAAATCTCGTCATCTCTAAACAATATCATCCCGGGCGTTTCACTAATTCACAATACTATTAATTTTAATGCGAGAATTTAAAATAATATACTTTTACACTTCTATATCATAATAAAACTGTTCGGGGTCCAAAACTGTACATTGATTCTTTTTCAAGAAAACCAGTGGTTTATATCAAGTTGCCGTTACGGAAGCCGAATTCCATATTTTTGGAAATAACTTGAACTGTCTGTTTGGCCGCGAATCACGTCAAAACGGGTGGACATATTTGGTTGATATTTGGCACGCAGATACCTTATACACTGGAATAACATTTCGGCTAATTGTTATCCCAGAATTTACAATATATATTAGCAAAACAACGTCAGCTAGTAGAAAATATTTCATATTAGCCAGCCCAGTAATCCCTTTTGTACTACGAATATTCCTAAGGTCTTGTACTCATTGTAAGAAATATCTGTAAAAAAATGTCGTCTGACATTGTAAACAGGTACGGTCGGCTAAGAAAATGGTCTATCAGTTTCGATGACACTTCCTGTGTCACTAAAACATCAATAAGGTAGAGTTGCTATATTGTGACAAGTGAACAATGAACTTAATGTCTAATGACATTCATATGAGTTTCAACCTTAGGGTGGTAGAGCAGATTCTTGGCCGACTGTACCTAATGAACAAGTGTGCTCTATCGTTCGACCCACGCTTGTTGATATCAGGTAGGATAGTGGTCACGCTTGGGCGTTATTTTAATGGTATCCTGAAACCTTTACGTCAGAATTATTCATATATTACTTAGATCACGGGAACCCAATTCCAGTCTGAACTGCTTTCTACGAAGCTTTGTTCTTAAGCTCCCCCTACCTCTGCATAAATCATAAGCCATATATGGCAAATGCCTCATATGATAGAGTATAAAGGGCTTATAAAGGTCAGGAAATCGGTCAATCAGTTCGTATTACCACCGAACAAAAAAATCACAACCATCTTAAGTTACACCGTATTTTGTAGAAGAACTTCTTAAGAAAAAGGCCTACCTTTTTGCATTAGCGAATTTCCTAGAAGGTTGAAGACAATATTAAGGTAAACATAAATTATACCTTGACCTTTCTGTCTAAGCTTTCAGTTCAACTAAAAAGGTTAGGTAAAAGTTTTACTAAGGTTCCAATCGATGACCGTGTACGACGTTGATGAATCCGGGCTAATTTCCACCCATTTTCTAACCCAAGGAAAATAATGGACTTATGTTGTACGTGATACGATAGACCGTATGTAGGTGAACCTAGAGTTGGATAGATTTTTTTTCTTGGATACTTACTTACTGTAAGCTTAGTACCTATACAAGTAAGTATCAATAGTCAGTACCGAATGATCGAAGGTCACTTTTACACAAATACGATTAGAAAAAGACAAAAGTTACTGGGGCAGAGATCTGTGCTTGTGTGTTTCATAAGGCAGGCCTACGAATTCTAAACATAATAATTATAAAGAAGCACACATGATGATATACGGAAGTCGAAGACACGAAAGAGATTTGCCAGAGTCGTGACATGGTGAGGTCTATGAACTCTTCCCATCCCTCTGAGAAACGGGCGTGACGTATACATACTGCATGTAAAAGGACCCCGAGCAATGGTCTTGGTCAATGATATTTTTTCAAATTTATATTATTTATTTGCATTCCACAATGTTAGGTTCTTAAGATAAACCATGTATGTGATATCATAGGTGCATGACAACATTGTGTACCATGGTAGGCACAGCAAATTATTACTTATAGCAAGGGAGAGTAAGGCGCTTTAGATTATTATAATATATATAGATATATTTATATATATTTATGTTTTCTTTTATACCTACATAGGTTTATTATATACGTATATATGATCTTAATACTTATCCCACTGTCTTTTGGGCTCAATATGAATTACTGTTACCTATATATTTATTTAAACTGTTACCCATGATCATCTCACGTAAAACATTGTCTATTTTGTATTGAGAACAAAACTTTTTTTTCTCCATTTCCTACATTGTCGCCACAGTAAGTTGTTCAATATCTACGTGCTCAACAACGCTTCTAAGACCATTGCTCGGGGTCCTTTTACACGCACGCGTATGGCACAACGCCGCAATATTTTACAAATATTGTGGACAGAGACGAAACTTTCTTCATAATTATATACACATGTTGGATTAATTGACTGTGTGGATGTGAAAAAAGGATTTTTAGTTTCCCAGTATTGTCGCCGTAGTAAAAGTTGTAACATTTTGTCGATCCCAAAAACTTTCCGAAGTCCATTGTGCTGGGTCTGTCCACAACTTTGTTCACACGAAATTAATACATTATTTATGCACACGTGTATATAATTATGCTTTGTTTACGCTACTATGTACCTACTACTATCTATGTACGTCTAGTTCTGAGATATACTCAGAACTTAGAGCGGTATAAAGTGGAAAGTGATATACCTACATCCACTGAAATGCGCGCCGCGTAACTTCTATAATAAAAATGCATTCAAAATGGTGTTGTTCCGAGCTGATTATAAGCTACTTTTTCACAAAAAACTCGATTCGAGCGATAGGCTTGGACAAAACTATCCATATAATATCCTATCGCTATAATATCCTAGTACCTATGTATTTAGAAATTTGACATGCGAGTACCTACGTAATTTTTTTACTTTTATATTTTCGATTATTTGCCGTAAGATGGTTTATAATATGGAATAAACTGCGGGTTAGTAGTAATAGTATAAAAAAGTTATATACTCTCATGTGTCAGGTTTTGGAATCACCGAGAACCTCTTAAGTACTAGTTAGACACCTTGAACTTGAGGCCATTATCTCACAACTTTATTCCTTCGTCTTCTGATTACGAGAAATCGCCGTATCTCTATTAAAGGAGAGAGTTATTGGGAACGGGGACAGGAGGGAACTTGGAAGAGAGTTAAGGGAAACGACTAATAATAATAGGCGTCATAACAAAATCTATTGTCTATCTCATGCCCGCCAGTGAGTTAAAAAAGCTGGCATATAGCCGATACCTACCTCTAGTGGCGAAGCTAGGAGGTAAGCCGGTAGTAAAAAATAGGCACTTAGCCAATGCCGCAGTTATTTAGATTTTTTTATTTGTCTTACTTATTTGAGCTATAATAAGTCCCTATGCTACTTAATTTCCTTGAAAATATTTGTTGATGTGCCTGGCATAGGCTTGTCTTGTACACTTGGCTTACCCCCCAGCTTCGCCACTACTACCTGCTATCTTTAAAAGCTATACCTTACCTTAAACGGAAAATAAAAAAAACATCCCATATAAAATCAGTTTACCTAACGTTATACGTGCTTAAGTACTCAAACATCCAGTTTTATCGAACATAATTTACTTCCAATCGTTACGGCTGTTACATAGACCGTCGAGCCTTAACGACCGTAAAAAAAAAATAAAAAACACATTACCTGCAAGAGCTTTTCATTTCCTACATTCACTTAGGGGCGTGTCCAGACCGGTGTAAAATGTTATATTATGTTTTTTTTGTGTGCAATTTAGCTTCAACAGGGTGAACGTAACACTATTCTTGTTTTGCTTTGTCTAACGTGGACTAGCGCTTTTTTCCCATTTGCCATTAGCCAAGTATTTACGTTTCTTCGTGTGCAATATATATAAAATACACACATAAAATGTGTCTAGGGATCAAGAACATTTTTAGCTCTAAAAAAATCTAATTTATTTAAATCAAATCTAATCTTTTGGATTGGTCCTCGCGTCTACCTAATTCTCCATGCATTGTATCGATGATTATCAACACATTTGAATAAATGAATAATGAAATTCAAGTTTTGTAAAAATATATGATAATCTTGAATTGCAAATCTCTTAACAATGGTACTGACTCCTAGAACTTTTGATTGTGTATAAAAAATTAGGTATTGTGGAAGTCAATTGATTATAATCCAGCCTCTCGTCAATCGTCAAAGTTCCTCATTAGAATAGAGGATGGACCGGCAGATTGCGTTGATTGGAATTTTTAGAGATTTTTTTAACGTCTATTCTAGTTTTGAAAGAAAAATATTTTATAACTCATTTTGATGGAATAAACACTTAACTAAAAAGTTTTTTTAATAACCTAACTTACCCGGCAAACATGGTTTTGCCAATTTACATTATTAACAGTTGTTTCTCAGCTTCTGCTATTCGTCTATAATTAAAAATGAAATAAAAGTATAATTAACGAACGAATGGACCGATTTCGCTAATTATTTTTGACAGTAGAAAGTGCTTATGAAGAAAAATGTGGTTATACTAATTTTATATTAATATTAATAGTAAAGACAGGACAACATCTGTCGGGTCCTCAAGTATATTATAAATTCTATTATTATACATTACATTATATTATAATACACGGAATCACACCTCAAGATTAATTCTATCTGCTCATCAAAATCCGTTATGTAGTTTTAGCGCTCTAAGCATACATTATGGACATGCCAGCGGGAGGCGGCTTCTTTTTTATAGGTACTACGTTTTTATTGGATGAAACCAGCATAATATGCCTTAACAAAGTCTTTCAATAAAGAAAAAGTACTTGCAAAGTTTCACTTAAAAAAAATGGGATATATATATGAACATGACTAATAAGAGTGCCACAGCTGTAAGTTCTGACGTCATACGCTGCTAGTCTACAACTTGGAACCTTTTTATTTGTAAAAAAAACACAGTCACTTACAGCTGAGACCTGAGGCAAAACCATGACGTCTTAAAGTAATATTCTAAGTATACACTGTGTGAGAGTGTGATGTTACTCGACTATACTTCTTGACGTCAGAAGTATA
>SJJU01016524.1:0-12636 GCA_012932125.1 Conopomorpha cramerella
TGCAAATAGTGACTCCAAACCGAACTATATTTTCATGAAGAAATAATTGACATATCTACAAAATAATATCGCCAAATAAATTATTTCAAAGAAAATATTTCTCAAGATGGACCACCGACAAAAGAAATGTCATAAAGATTCCTGCAACATTTACAGTTTTATCAGTGCATCGCAGAGAAAGACAATAACAATACAAATCATTATATGACTTAAAGGCGAGTCTCTGAATAATTGCCTTTTTTAATATTCAGTCAGTCAACTCTTATCTTTACACGTCTATGTAGGTATTTATATGATTTTTGGCGCCGCCGTCAGTCGAGCGTCGAAATCACGACGTCAGCGTCGGCGATCTGCTGTAGTGATGAGTGGATGAAGGTCTACCTTCATCTTACAACCAAACTCGGCCTCTTGTTCCCATCAAACGGGGCAAACCCTCAGCACAATATTAAATGTTTAATCGAGATAAGAATTTCGTTTCTGCGTACTGTCTGCGATTTCGACATCGAGACAGAAATCAAATTCTTTTATTTTTTCTCTCATCCGAAGATTCCCGCTGTTACTTAATATGATTTTGGAATTCCTTTCGTTATGTTTATGGGTTTACTTGTTAATATATTAGGACGAAGGTTTATTTGGTATCTCTCATTGTATGTTCAGTTTATCTTTTTATAAGTGAAAAAAAAAATTGTACTACACTTATGCTAATACCTTCATCTGGATACGTGACCACATTTACTCTGATATTATAATTAATTTTCAAGTCTATTCATCCTACTGTGCATACATATACGTCTCCAATAGCAGGACCATGTGATTTTTTTTCGGTTTCTCGTGTCCAGCCAGCATTTGCAACCCAAAGATTTCGCAAATCATCAGCCCACCTCGCCTTATGACTTTAGTTCTCTGTCGGATCACGGATCATTTCTGTTACGAAAATTCAGAGAAACGTTTAATTTAAATTTTACCCGTTTAATTTTCCTTAGCTTAAATGCACATTGAGGAAAATTGGCTTTAATATTTTGTCGCGTTATTCCCCGTTATGAAGTGCATTAATTAAAATTATAACTTAGCGTGCATATTTATATCTCCGTGATAATAGTGTCAAAGAAAACACATTGATTGCACCAGTTACTTGATGTTAAAGATCAACTACAATATTTACATCTCTAGTATAAATAACCTACCAACTTGATACGTTTACCAGTTATAACTAAACGACAAAACAGTGTTCTGATCCCACTGTCTAAGTAGTAATCTATGAGGCGGGGCTCAGATACTCGTAATTGTGATCTGTACATCAAGACTGTTGTATTTTGTAAGTTGTGATCAGCTAATCTCATCTTGTATCATTTTATTACCGACTGGGGGAAATGATGATTGTGTGATGCAATATAGACTGATTTTAATATGTTCAATCATTATCAAGTCTAACCTTCTTGGACTATTTATATTACTACGTAAGTGGGGAATACTATTACCTATAATAATTTCTGTTTAATTTTCCTCAAACTGTAATATCAAATCAACCTCACAATTCGAGTGCAGAATGAACGATGGAAATTATTATAATTACAAATAAATCACAGGTTTTTATCCCAAGTTAGTAAGGTAGAGTTTAATGGTAGAGCTTTGCAAACACCTAAATTTCACGGACATACACACCTTCCGGTATGCTTCTCCATGAAATCATACACGTTTCATGATGGCATGATCAAATGTATTAAAACAGGGAATAGTAAATACTTTACACACATACGTTTCCCACCTGTCTCCCTTTGCTTTGCCTTCCCGTAGCACGCCGCTGTTTATGAGTTACTATGTAGGTAAGTCGGTAAGAGATTAGCTCTTGAAAACTATCTACTTCAAATATGGAAACTATGTAGGAACTGTCATTATATTTACCCTACCAACCTACTTAGGTAATAGATTTTTCTTAGATGCGTAGTAGTTAGGTAAGTAGCTACTTAATCGTTTTACGGCATAAGTTAAACGTGTTATGCCTATTAAACTCGCGCTGTCCTTAGAAGTCAAATCTAGTGACAGAATGCATTTAACGCTGTGAAAAATGGATACTTTTTTTCTCGAGAAGGAAATCCCTCCACACAGTGGTTAACGATTGGGTTATGTCGGACTCTCACCAACTAAAAACCCTCTGGTGGTCGTCGGCGTACACCAATATTGACTTCAAGCAATAGCAAGTAGAATTCTGAAACTATGTCGTCGTCCCGTACCCATAGCGGCCATAGGATCTCCCTCAACAAAATAAAACAGAGAATCCTAGAATCGTCTCGCGCTAGTCCAGACCATAGTGTGTTACATGACATAAAAGACAATCTAAGGTCCTCTCGGGTCATGAAAGGTTGTCGATTTATCAACCTTAGTTTCATATATCTGTTGGCTAGAAATCCACGTCATGACTTCACAGGCGCAATTTTGTTATATATAAACGTTATTAAGCACATATAAACGTTGTTTTCAGTTCCCGTGAGATTTTCGTAACCGTACTTTACGATCCCTAAAGTACCTACAGTTTAAATATCACGCATCTAACTTACGCGGTTTTAATGTATGATGAAGTACTGTGATGGATAGGTACTCTACATCTCCTCTTTCTTCCCTAGCGCTATTCTCGACTGCACAATACGTTTACACGAGTAAACTGGGCACATTATATTCCTCCTAATCAATCAGTGCATAACGACCACTTACTTTGAATAAAGTTAAAGAAAACATCGCAATAAATCGACATATTTATGGACCCCAATGACGTCACTGGTATGTAAGCTTGCCACCAGCAGAGACCCTCCGTCAACATTACAACAACATTATTTATTACACAATAATAAAAGATAAGTCTATCAGACTGAAAAATATAAGCAATTGTTGACAATAATGTTATTTGTAGGCACATTAAGTACATTAACTGTTCTGAGATAAGTGTCCCGTATTACTTGTAGGTAGGCTAGATTCGATCTCTTGGTGTCTTGAAGTAGATTTATCTGCTGTATCTACCTAGATACATTATTAAGATAATTCAGATAAACTTTTAGGCGTAGGTAGAACAATAAATCGTAAACCATTCATGACTGTTTTTCTTTCATACAGAAAAAAAGCTCAATCGTATAAAAAAATACTTCAGGCCTTTTAATCGCAAAGCGGGGTAGTCAGAGTTATTTGCTAAGCACCACGGTTCACCAATCGTATTTGACTCACGGTGACAGGGGGTGAGCCCATCGCCGTTATAGGGTTCACACACCTTGTGGTGTGCAGGTTTCATCACGGTGTTGTCTTTCACCGTACCAACGTTGCGTTGCGTACACATGCTCTGAAAAAGAGTCCCATTGGTACACGTCCAGTAGCCGGACTCGAATCCGCGACCTCCCGATTGCAAGTCAAGTGTGCTTCCTAGTTATGGTAGGTACACTAAAGTAACATAAATGCATATGTAATTAACCTACGGTATCTGCATTTGTACAAGGGAACAAGTATTTTAATGCGGTTAGTTCCTAACAACCGTGCATTAATTGTTGTTTCGATCATGTTTACTTTTGTGATTTATTTCTTAGTTACCCTTGAGAAAGCAGACGCACACGCAAGAGGTCTTACGAGTATTAGATACCTACCATACCAACTGCAGGACATAAAAAAATCGTTTACAATGTTACATTACTACAATGTTATTGTCATGCCGCTGATTTGCTAGATTTTTCCACACCTTACCGAATCACAGCAATTTCCTTTCTATTTCTGATTTCATAAATGTATTTTTTTTTGGCAAAACAATCACACTATCATTTTGTGTAGTACCACCACCACCAGTGAACAATCTTAGATATAATAATCTATATAATCCTGACCTTGTATATTTTAAAAGTAGCCCGTCCCTGAGATCTCCTGCTTGCCTTGCTGCCTGTCAGATCATAATCTGGGATCCAAACCGAAACACCTGGGGGAAACCTGTGAAAGGCGGTCACTCGCCTATGCACCCACACCCAGTTGATAGGTACACGTAGTCAAGAAGTGGCGGTATGATACACTTACTCTTCCGGCACTTTCTCATGACTATGATTTTTTTCCTGCGAAAATATGGACACAGTAACATTTTAAAAAACTTCGGAAGTATATTGCTAACTCTCTTTGACTGCAATTTACCTAATTCCTAACTTTTAATGAATTTATGAATCTATCATAAATTCATTAATTTACAAATGAACTTTGTAACTTTTGACAAGGATTGAATATCAACGATAATATCGCTACGCCAGAATTATAAAATTAAAAATGATTACTAGGTCAATGAACCGCAAGAACATATAGGTCAGTTAGGTTTCTCGTGAAACTAGCTTCGTTGGCATACCCTGTACCTACCTACGTAATTATTTTTAGTTTGTTCGCCCGCCCGTCCTTCCTCTGACAAGTGCGCGCATTTAAAAATTGCAAGTCAACTGAAAATAGACTGCAAGCTGGCTGAGGACTGGTGATGATAGCTCAGTCATAGATGAATTGATACGTTGACAGTTCACTGTATATTGGAGATGCGAGGACAGCTTTTCTGTCTAATGTTACAGTAGCTAATGCTATGTAGGTGCTGGACACTGGACACTAAACAAACATTGCAAACAATAAGGCTAGCTGTACACATGAGTTTGTAATCACAAAAATGTGCCTTACCTGAAGACGTATTTTTACCTCCTTATCACATGCACATAAAGTATCTGGTACTTCCTAATAAGTAAATAAATAGCTCTAAGTAAATCACAAAGTTTTGTTAAAATACCTGGACCTGGTATCATGGAGCCTTAAAGTAATATCGTGTTCGCTGTGTGACAATGTTATACCACACACACATCTAGCGCTATCCCTATCACACAGCAAGAACAATATCACTTTAAGAACGAATGGTACGGGAGCTGGTCTCAATCTAAGTGTATTCATAGGTAAATGGGCTATCTATTAAAACTAACGTAAGTTTAGTAGTCAACTAGTGTGTACAATCCACGAGCTAGCGTCCTCAACGCAAAGCCTTGACAGTCTACCATGTTCACATTATAATTAGTAGGAGTTATGTACGGTTGCTTTTATACAAATATAACCAATCCACTGTAATAAAATTCAAAGGCAACTAGAAGGAAAATGCCTCAGAAAAGACTATAAACAGTGCAAACAACCTAGCTACGCATTGAATACTACTCACGCGGGGCGGCGGAGCTGAATGAATGTTGAATAGTCAGTCTGTTGTGATTTACTGTCTGTGCCTATACAATTTTATTCACAAGTGATCGTCTACGCTCGTTTTAGCACTACCTTATTGTGAAAACATAATGTCGACAAGACAACTTTAACAATATTTCCAAGACACTCCTTACCCTTAAAAAACCCCCATCAAATAAGACCACATAACTATTGAATTATGTAACTGAAGATCAATCTGAACTATATAAATAATCCTATCGTATAGAATCTAATCGATAGAAAGTCAGTCCAAGTTATGATGGATTACAGCAAACACCGAGTCGTGTCAAACCTTGCGTTTTTACTAACAAGGTCAAGACTCAACATCAGACTTCATGAACCTTCAGTCAGTGCTACGTCATTTGTCGACACTGACTAGCTACAGTCAGGGTGCTGTACAATTTACCACACAATAACATAAGGTTATTTAGATACTGCATGTCCAATTGTCCACTAATCAATCGATGATCGTCAACTTGACCTCAATGTTTGACCACACCCATTCCACAGCCACCTTTCAAAATACAACGACAGGTGTAACTTGTTTTCAGTAAAGGTCAAAAACAAGTTTAAAAAAATCGATATGACATCGTCTGAGTTATCAATTTTATAGCTAAGTATAGGCAAGTATGTACATATAAATGACACCGAATAGAATCTTTGAGGAAAATGCGATCTTAAATTACTATAAGAAGGAATTAGCTACCCGGGTATCTGATCATCTTGACTCGTTTATAGCCGCGACGAAAATAATACAAAAACGTACCTATTACATACACGACCTCGCCTTACGAATGTTTTAGGAGAACACATGTATGGCATAATTTATTTTAAGCGTCGTACAAAACCGTACGGGCCAGCCGTTTATAATATCCGTTGAGAAGAATCCATTCTTATTTTTATTACAGTAGACTACTCATGGAATGATGATCTTAACATTATGTGGAAACGAGAAGAATGAACGACGAATATCATACCTACTACCATTTTTTAAATGCCACAGATCCTTTTGCACAGGTACTTCTGTGTTATATGCTTGCGTATGTAGTGAACAGGTAACCCGTTATGTCAATAGACAATGCAGACGCGACTGCATATCCCGAGGCTATTCACGTAAATGCCTATTAACTGGTCCTTGTTAACAAGTCATGAAAGTGTCAACCGCTATGATAAAATAATCTAGAAACCCAATTTCAGGTACTTACTGCGACAAAAAAGCTTAGTAAGAATGTGTCATGTGAATTGTGACACCCGTCTAGGCAAGTCTGTGACGTCAAACTCTCAAGTGCAGGCTTTATTTGCGGTCAGTGTAAAAGCCGCAGTCAATGACCCACGACCTCAATCTGATACATTCTATTCAATATTTGCACGGCCTAAGAACAGACTTCCGATAATTATGGAAATAAATATGCAACATAAGCTAAGTAGATACATATACTTAGGTAAACGTAAGAATTTTAAATATAATAAATATAAAAATAGGTAAATTACGAAAATTATAAACTTTGAGTATTGTGTTTTTATAGTAGTACTCGTTATATTTTTTCCTATAGATATCGGGATATTCCCATCTATTTCCGAGCGTAAAGGCAGCGTTAGGGATTTGAGATGTGGAACGGATAATTTTGCTAGATAGCCTGATTCAATAGTTTCTGATTCAATATTCATACACGAAACTTGGTTTCAAACTAGATAGGTGTACAAAAACGTTCCGAAAAGCTTACTCTGAAGCAGTCCTTGACGCTACCTTAGCAATTTGTCCATGGCGCCATATGATTATCAACCTAGAGTAAATACGTAAGCTTCAACAATGTATTTTTATTTTCTAAAGAAAAATAGAACACTGGAACTCGTTATATGACGACGTCTGTCACTTTTCAAGGCCAGTGGGGCAGATTTGGACAAGAATCAATGCACCGACCGACATTGGCAATGTTTTATCGGGAAGTAACTGTCCGACCACAAAAAAAAATTGACTGATACTTACGCATACTTGTCATGCAATTAATGGCATCCACAAAATAATTTCGAGCCGCGTTCGAAATGATCAATTACCTACTTAAACGTTTTTAGACAGGAACAACTTTTTGTCAGAAAATTGATGTTTATTTGACATATTGACGTCCCTATTTATGTCACTTATGCCATTTTATGTACGGAGCTATTAGTGAAGTCAATCCGTCATGGAAAATCCTATTGTCTATAGCGGTTAGGTGGTTAAAAGTCGGTACTTGCCTAAATGTAAAATATGTTACCAATGAAAGCTTTCTTGGTTTCAGGCTTCGGAGGGACAAATAACGGCGATGTTTGCTCTGATATGTGGATTCTATCTGCTGGCGGGACCTTTCGTTTCAGCATTAGCTAACAAGTAAGTTGTTGTACCTATTAGTTACTTACAGAACTACTTTCATTCATTAATCGGATGTTAACTTAAGATTTCACAAAATTCTGTTATCCTCGTATGTAAGTATAATCTAACTGCTGTACTATGTCTGTTACTTTAATGAACACGGGGCTAAATGTAGGAATCTCAATTCAATAATTATTTCTATGAACTAGGTACGGTTTCCGGGTGGTGACGATAGTGGGCAGCCTCATCGGAAGTTTGGCGTTCGTTGTTTCAAGCTTTGCCACCTCCATCGAATACCTGTACATGACATTTGGAATTATTGGAGGTAAGTGGAACCTAAGAACGTTACCTACATCAAAGCACCTAAGCTAAGCCTTGCAATTTGAAATATTCAAGTTCCTTCCCGCTTCGTCTGGTGGTCATAAGAAATTAATTCGCACCAGCCGGCCAAACTAAGCCAACTACCGAATCAGACGTAATAACCTACTGTACATCTATGAAATACACACATTTAAATACTGTAGCACGCGTATGATGCAATATAACGATGAAATAAACAATTTGACTTTGACTTTCGAAGTGGTATAAAATGTAAGTATAGGTAAAGATTGCTCCAGCTTCATAATTGACTTGATAAGTGTAATATCATGTTCATAGTTAATGATCTGGTCGCATTTCATTTTTGATCAATTTTAAAGTCTAACATTTAATAATAGATTAAGTAAATATACGAACCTACCAACACTATCACTTGAACCACTACCAGTAGTAGTTCCGTAAATAATTATCCGGTAGAATGACTTCTATAGGATGAATATTTGAACATGGATTCTCCATGTTTTCAGGTATCGGTTTCTGCATGGTGTACATGCCAGCGGTGTTGGTAGTGGGTTTCTACTTCGAGCGCTGGCGTGCGCTGGCCACCGGGCTGGCGCTCTGCGGCTCTGGGGTCGGAACCTTCGCCTTCGGTCCCATCACGACCAATCTTATCGTTGCATTCGGATGGAGGACCACGCTTCAGATCCTTGCTGGTAAGTATCCAATGTTTATGATGGAAGAATTAGGAAAAACCTGCGTGTTGATAGGTAGCTCTGCTAATGCTTTTTAAACATTTCAGGTGTCGTATTGTCCTGCGTAGTCTTTGGATGGATGTTCCGGCCGCTGAGCCCCACAAGGATCACTCTCTCCGATAAACCAGTCGAAGAAGATATTACCAAACGACACGAAGAAGCAGTAGAGAAACTGAACTCTATGCTCAAACTGCAAAGCAAACTTGACTCCGGCATTTCAATGCATCCAGAACTGCGATTCGCAAACAGGGTGACCCCACACACGTGGGTCGGGGTTCCCAGCAACACACAGTACCCAACGGCCGAGGAAGTATTCTGCGGAAGCAACTCTCACCTCAGCAGAAGGTCCTCAGCCACCGCCGGCACCATCAAGCACAACAAGCCTCTCTTCATCGCATCACCAGTCGTTGAAAAAGACGAAGATGACTCAAACGAGAAAATCGATAATACCGAGCCACTTATCAATTCCAGCATTAAAGTTGTGCCCAGAGACACTCGGCTCGACAGACCGAGACGATCAACAGCCGACCTAGTAGCGAGACCTTTGTATAGGGACGACATTTTCTTCGGTTCCAGTTTGAACAGGCTGCCACAGTACATGTCTCGTACTTCTCTCGGTTATCATTTGGCTGTCACTCATATGCCGACTGAGGAAGAGGTGGAGGAGGAAAAGTCTGGCTGCAGATTGTGCCCCGCAGCTGTGAAACGCGCTCTGGCCACGTTGTTGGACGTCAATCTCCTAAAGTCGCCGACGTTCATGCTTCTTGCATTGAGCGGTTTGTTCACTATGTTAGGGTTCTTCGTGCCATTTACTTACGTGAAAGGTCGAGCAGAGTTCAACAACGTATCGGAGACGAGTGCTTACTGGCTGATATCGGTGATAGGCATCGCAAACGTGGTGGGTCGTGTGGTGTGCGGGCTCGTGTCGTCCATGCCGAGCGTGTCGCCGCTGTGGCTGAACAACATCGCGCTCACGGCCGGCGGGATAGCCACCATGCTCAGCGGACTCTGCTACAACGAATTCTACCAGTTCGGATACTGCATCATTTTCGGATTGTCTATTGGTGAGTTTACTGCGCTTCTTACAATAGATTGTTACAATACGCAGCTTAAAAAATCAAGTTTCCTAAAGTTCTTTATAGAACATCGATTCAGTGTAAACTTAACAATTATAACTCTTCCGACCGTAATTCCTGACGGCTTGAACTCTTTTTTAATCCTCGTTATGACTTTTATACAATTATGTACTTACCTAAGTACCTCTAATCATAATGGATGTCCTCTATATGTATTGTATAAAAACAAACACTTAGTATACATAGCTACCGTAAATCCTTTAGCTAAATAATACGTTTAACAAGCAGTTTCAGGATAAAGCGTTTTTTACCTTCACACTTTTTTCACTTCACGTTTAACTTTTTTGTCCCCAGCGTGTTTTGCTTCGTTGAGGTCGATCCTGGTCGTGGAGTACATCGGTCTGGAGCAGCTGACCAACTGCTTCGGCTTGTTCCTGTTGTTCCAGGGTACTGGCACTCTTGTTGGGCTACCTATTGCCGGTAAGTTAGACGTAGCTAAAACGCATTTGCATTCCAAAACGGCAAAGATGTCTTGCGTAAACTTTGGCATGATTCATAGAGTCGTCCTGGTAGTCTGCCAACATAATAGTTTTACCTACTATCTTCTCATAGAATGTGGACCATGGGTAAACGACCCGCTGAGAAACATTTTGGCGCCATTCTCGTCCTAATTGGCAACCACGGCCGCGTCTAAACACTGAAGGTTTAGTACGGGTTCGACGCCCGGCTCCTAGTATAGCGAGGATATTAATAGCCGATCTAAAGTTACTACTCGCCAGCCACATCATTGCGAAACTGTATTCTATTAGGAGACCGTCTGTGGCCGAGAACACACTATTATAACAGAATTAATTTAGTGCATTTCCTTATCTCTTACAATTCTGAGTATTATGTTATGAATTTTAAAATTATTATTTGAAATAAACCCTAGTTTCTTATAATTCACGAGCTGACCCGGCAAACGTTGTTTTACCAAAACACTTTATAGCCTATATATTATTCTAGTTTATAAGCTACAATACTGCCAAGTTTCATCAAAATCCGTCCAGTACTTTCTGCGTGAAAGAAGGACAAACATCCATCCATCCATCCAGACATCCATCCAAACTTTCGCATTTATAGTATTAGTAGGATTAAACGTATCAACTTATTGCATCACCAGGTGTGCTGTACGACGTGTTCCAAAGCTACGAAATATCGTTCTACGTGTCTGGTGGCTTCTTCCTGTTGTCCGGGCTCATGTGCTACCCCGTAGACTGCGTAAGCCGCTGGGAAAAATCAAGGGGCAAACTATCAGCGCCCAAAGTATGATACTCCATTCATACAGCTATGTCACATGACGTGTTGATTTGGACTCAACGACGTTGGAATGTTACTGCCCACACCAGAACAATACTAGGTTACATACTTATTATTGGTGATGGCGGTGACTAAAATGTGCTTCAACGGCAAATGTGAGGGAAACTAAAGGACCTATACTCAATATTCAAGTATAAGTCAGTGAGAAAATAACAAATTCGGATATTACACCTAGATTTAAGTTGACACGCGGTCTTGCTTAAGAACTTTTATATGGGGAACACACTGATAGAAAATCTAACAAGACAAAAGTGTTATAAGAAGCGATTAATGGAATGTTTCCAAATCAACCCGACAGCAGGAGGAGCACGCATAGCAAAGTGACAATAACTTTAACGTCTTATTAATAAAAAAAAGTTAAGTTACAAGGGGTAAAAAGTTATAGGTACTTACCTAACTACCGCGTTTTGTCATCTACGCCATCTTGACAATTTTCAGAATTTGATCCTTAAGAGTTTAACTTACACTTGGTAGAACTGTTTTTATTAGTATGGCAGTTAATCTTTATTAAGACTAGACTGGACTAATATTAGTGTTATAGATGATACAGGCGAGGATTTCACCTTGTCAGATTCAGAACCTGGCCTTAACAGTCGAAGGTTAGGTCTTGACTGCTGAAGTAAGTGGGTATGGGTACACCCATGTGCTGTCGACAAAAATGTATTCGGAGTGTTAACTCTAACTATGGATAATGGAGTCCACAATATGGAGTTTAATCCGAAGGAGCATAGAACCCACTAGGTACCTATAATTCAGATTAACGGAATAAGAACCGAAGCTCTATTATTATGTATGTAACTATTAAGAATTATCTACTTACTGGAAACATCACAATAACAATACTACTTTATAAGTGGTAAAAACAATCCCAACTCATAAAATTGGATCAAAGTACAAAAAATGTTTGGTAAATGCAATGTTTCACATTTTATGATAATATGTACAAGTAATTAGAATTTAATAGTTAAACACTTTTCGTAATTATCTATCCTACCTATATTCTGTTTTCTTCATGGTAACGACGCTCAAAATTTACATAATTAGACATTCCTTCTCGTTCATATTTTATCCTTGAAAAATATATCGAAAAACTCATGAAGTGCATTTAAATTATATTAAGTAAGTACGTAGTTTAGATATAAGTAGACACCAAGACTACAATGGAAAATTTGTTACGTAACACTTAAAGATAGGGACTTAATATATGCATGGCTTGTTTTTTACGTCAGATTAGAGATCACGGATCACCCTCTACGTCAATCATACTTTCAATTTTAGTTTATTTGTATTCCTCAATGTTCGGTGTTACAAAATTAATGCACAATGACAGTAGCGCCTGGTAGGTGGATGACACATTGTAGACCGTGGAGGGAACATCACAAAATTTTAAACCCTTTTCATCATCATCATCATACTTGTCCACTGTGATCTGTTTTCGGCTTCTCGCATCCAGCTTCTGCCAGCCATCTTGCGTATATCATCAGTCCACCTTGCCTGAGGCGCGTCCTACACTCCGTTTGCCGAGACGCGGTCTCCACTCGAGAACTCG
>SJJU01016525.1:0-12516 GCA_012932125.1 Conopomorpha cramerella
CGGACGCGGCGGAGGCCGCCGAGGCCGCGGCCTGGTGGTACAGCTGCGCCGCGGCCGCCATGCTGGCCGACGCCGCCGACACCGCGGCGCCTCCGTTGTGCTGGCCCAGCGCATAGTTCACCATCGAGTCAGCAGCCACTCCCGGAGGGTACCGGCAACTCTTGTCATCGGCCGCTGCAAATCCACCGCCCGCCGAAAACGGCACGGACGCTCCGAACTGCTGGTGATGCGACACGTACGGGTACATCCTCGCTGGAGCACCCGGCGACGCCGAGGACGACGAAGAGGACCGCTGAGGACTCCCGGCTCCCGGGGAACTCGCTCCCAGCGCCGCGGCGCCGAGCCCGCCCGTAAGTGATAGCGACGACGAGAGGGAGCCTTCTATCGGTGACGCACCAGCACCCGCGAACAAGTTCTGATGGTGGAACTGCTGATGGTATTTTGGGAGCATGCTATCAATGATGAACTTGGAACTCATCGCTTGACAGCGACGCGGCCCGCTCGCGACCCGCTTCGCTCGTTCTCCTCGCGGGAGATGCGTTTATCGCCCGGCAATTCGGATCGATTCACGCGCGTGCACCTCTACTATGGCCGCGGATCGTTTATGACCCGCGTATGAGGCTCTACGACTCCGAATTCCCCGTCGTGGCGAGCGTTACCGCTGCTGCGAGGCCGCACGTGAGACGGCGAATGCAAGGCCGCGCGAGTGAAAGGGAAGCACAATTCGAGGGGGCGACGCGCCGGAACCCTCTCCGTCTCATTAATTCCTACCTGCGTAGCTTATATTAGAAAGAGATAAAAGCTATTCGCTAACGACCAGTCGGTCGAGCATTGTTTGTAATGGCGCCTGGCGCCGCGTACCCCGCATTCCCCGCGTCTACACCAATAGTGATGCAGTATAGAACATTCACCACCAATCACAAACCATTCCGGCACTTCTAGCTGTCAAACGGAATGGTGCAAAACAATAGTGCACCATCAGTTTTAAAACCAATTAAACACTGAAATAATATTTAATGCCAAAGATTGTAAATCGTTATAGGTAGGTAGGTATCTTTCTAAGTACCGTTTCGTTTTATAGATAATAAATATTTAACTGTTTAGTGTAATTTACATTTACAACATTGTGTTCAGGACAATATGCAGTCGCTAATATTGGCCAGTAAATTGAAAGTCATTAATTACTTCTGACAACAATGGTTACTTATATTGTTATATTACTTAGTATATGGGTAAGTACGTAATAAAATATGTACTTTTATAGTTGTTTGTAGTGTCTTAAGATCTTACACAGTCATAGTTATAATTACTAACCCACTTTCTGAAACAATATTGTAGGTACAGCTGCCAATTACAAAGAAAAGAACATGTAATTTTGCAATAAAATCGACACGTGTTACTCACATATTTTGTTCCTTTTTTCTCCTTTTTGATTGCAGTCTTATAAGTATAATGAACTAGTACTAAGTCGATTTTCGAATAAGAAATTATATAGGAAGTAAAAAAAATATTTCGGAAATCCAATTTCTGTAGGTAGCCTACTTTTCTTTTGGATAGTGCCTACATAGTACATACTACCTAGACGGGTTGTGTAATATAATAAAAGTAAAATAGTAGATAATAATTATAATACCTAAGCACAAAAAAAGGTTTCTATATTATTTTATAGGCAATTTTAAAGAATCTATAGAGACAAACGTCTGTTTCAAATGTCATGAAACATACAGTGTAGGTAGTTACGTAGCAATAATATATGTAAACACCACTGTGCCTAAAACCACAGTAACAGGTAATTAGCAGTGGCGTGCACACCATATAGGCAAAAAGACACTGCCTACCTTAGTATTTTAGTTACTCGCCCTAATAATAGAGTTATTGGATCCTTTTTTGGTTATACTCACGATTTAGGTTAACGAAGGTCCTGTGTTTTGTGGGTGAGTAGATAGGTAGATATTTCGAAAAGACGAGTTACCTATACATATTTATTATCTGTCAATCCTTGGGGATTGCTGCCTACCTTGTTGTAAAAGCCAGTGCACGCCACTGGTAATTAGTTAGCCTACTGTTATTAGTTAGATAATTTAGTTAATATCGTAATCTCTACCTAAGGAGATAACTTTCTATTTAGCTATCCCTGACTGAGCTCGCGTAACCTACTTTGTCTTGTGAACAAAATAGTCATGCATGTTTTAACAACGGTTGTAGGTACTTTTGGCGACTCTCAGGCCCATAATATTCTGAAAACATAATCATTACAACTCCCACATGTAAAATCCCTTTCAAGCACAGATATCTGCTTAAGCACAGATCTTTGTCTCGCTCAAATCGTGTTTGTGTAAAAGAGATAAAATTATGGTCTGATATGCTTAAGTACTGATTCCTGTTTAAAAGTACCCACTTTAGTTACCTTCTCATACTCTCATACGTACATAAACTCACGTCCATAATAGGAAGGTGGACATAAAATAAATAGTAGATAATGCCATTAGTCAAGTGACTATTTGGCGTAACCAACATAACAATTTGGTATAAGATGGTTTTTTTTTTAAAGTATTAGTTTAGCCAATATCTGGATAGGTAGTCCCATTCGTTTCCCGATTTTTTCCAAGGTAGCCTTTTACGCCGTGAATTGGTAGATTAATAAAATTATTAGCACCCTTTAGAAAATAACTACCTACTGTAATAAAAAAAATCTATAAATAAGGAATTCGATAACTACCAGCTTCAGTACGCAAAATAAAGTCTAGGTTAAGTACGCAACGAACCATGTCATCGGAACGATAATTGTTTAATCCCAACACCTATGAATTTGTTTTATGATAAGGCAAAATAATAAAACTTTATCGCCAATAAAAATTGCGCAGCGTTGCTTGAAACCGACCACGTGGCCGACGTCGTATACTCCGTCTCTCTCCGACGCCTCTACCGTTCTCACTCTCGCGTTTCATTCATGCTCACAAGTCGTAACAGCGGATACGTCACGAGCAATAACAATCTTTATTGCTATTAAAATAAAACTTTTTACGGCGTGAAGATTTTGTTTATTTAGTACCGTTTTGATTGTAATGGTGTGTTTAGTGCATGGTTTTTATAGGTTCGGGGACTGGAAGTCAGCTTTTCAGCTTTATCAGGTCGGAGAGCGGCTGTATGGCAGTGGCACATTGCAATAAGTGCCGGCTTTATGTTGTTATTGTGAGCTTCTCAAGTGCTATTGCATTTTTGGGCGAATTTTTCAGATTTTTTTCTCTCTAAAAATAGTTGGTAACTGTTAAGCCAATTTTACATCGAAAAATACCCACGAGAACAAATCCACTTGGTACTGCATTTCTTGTTAGAATGTTTACTAATTTCCAATAAGTAAAAGTATATTTTTTGTTATCCAACTACCATAGGCACCAAATAATAACTTGCTTGCAAGAATTAGTAATCCACATAAATTATCTATTACATATTATGACCTACCTATTTTTTCTTTAAATAAATAACCAAATACCTATTACTTTTTTGTCAATCTATGTAGTACATTAAATACACTGAAATTCAAATTGATGTACGTAAAGCACGAATTTGTTATTTTCGGTGGATACCAATTAGGTATCTATTGGGTCTTTGCGTATTTTTTTTTATTTTTGATAACGTCACCT
Organism: Conopomorpha cramerella; assembly: GCA_012932125.1. Lineage (NCBI taxonomy): Eukaryota > Metazoa > Arthropoda > Insecta > Lepidoptera > Gracillariidae > Conopomorpha > Conopomorpha cramerella. Next base: position 3,645 of record SJJU01016525.1, read on the forward strand.
TAAGCAGCTCTGTGGGTACTTTTGCCTCGTAGGTATTAAAAATAGAGTGAAAATGCACTTACGCTGGTATGCAGACATATTGTGTATTTTGCTTATTAACTGTGTATACCTACTTATAATTAGAAAAACATAAAGTTTATTTAATCATTGTGTTTAATTAGAAAAATGATCATGAAACATTACACTAAAAATATTACATGTAGGTATTGTAGACAACACATTGGTAAACATCGTTTTATTATAAAGTCTCATATGTAGGTATACCTAAATGTAATTTCACAAAAAAAACATATTTTACCCCATTTCACCTTCACTGTTTCACATGAATTACCTGAAAAGAAAAACAAAATTAGGTAAATATGAATACAGTCGATACAATAAAAACACCATAAAATATAATAAAATACCTGTAGGACGTAAGTACCTAATTATTTTGTATTTGTAGTAGACTAAATATTGTTAAAATATTGTTGCTGAACTAATTTCACTAAATGAGAATGTTTGTTTGGATGGATGTTTGAACATCTTTCGTACGAACTTTACTAATGGATTTTAATGAAACTTTGCAATTATACATATAGCATAAACATTAAACCTCACTTAATACTTTATCACATTATTTCCAGCATAACGAAGTGACACCACGAGGCGTTCTTAGGTACTGTAGATAAAATAAATACTATCCTACTATCTTTAGCAATAAACACATTGCTCTGATCCTAGTAATTAGCTAAAGCACTCGCCTACCTACCTACTTGTTTATTAGTAAATTTTCTCTGGTAATAATTCCTATGGTTTTATGAGAAAGTAAGCTAAGTAAGAAATAATTATTATGTATATATTGGGGGAGGCCCTCGTTCAGCAGTGGACGTCATATGGCTGATGGTGACGATGATGAAGCTTTTCAAGATGCTTCTCTATCTTTTCAGAATTTGTATGCAGCAATTTTTTTTTATTCGTACGGTTGCTACCTATTTTTGATGTAGAATCCTACCATTTACCGTACCGTTCGGGAAACAATATTTGGCATGTGGGAAGACCTATCAATGGAAATAATATTAGAAATCTTTAGAATTTATATGAAGCAACCTACGTAGGTTGCTTCATATATCATATAGTTACAGGATGATTGTGTACGTACACAACCTATCTAAACATTCATATTTCCAGAGGCAAATGGGCATAATTTATTCAGCCAATCATCATCTGTTTGTTCCTGCCCGTGCAAGAACATGGAAGTGGAAGGAAAATTTAATTTCATGTATAAAAACGGCCGCGGCCAAGAATTTGTGCGGCATAATAAGTGAGATTGTTGCGAATTTTGTTACAAGAAAAAGAAAGAGGGCCCACGGACCCTGCGGCGGCTAGACTAACGTGGACATGACGATATGTGTCATTTACTTTTAATTGTCTTCAAGTTACTGGTAAATAATAATATAATAATAATCTTTATTTCAGAAAAAAATTGCAGTGTAACAGTACAGTAAAGTAATCATATTAACACAATTATTCGATCTGTTACAGAGTTTCACTACTCCTCTAAAAAGGACAGAGCCCTGTGGTAAGAGATGAGTAGGTAAATAGGTACCTAATGAAAAAGTGTGCTCCATCGTAGACAGACAACATCGCTGCTTAACATCAGGCAGGATGGTGATCAAACGGTTGTTCATTGTTATGTAAAAAAATATGGTTGAGTCACTGATATTCCACCTTCTGCACCTTCTACTCCACGTATCTTATCTACACTTGACAATTTAGTGTGGTTCACTAAACAACCCTCTTGTTGTGGTTGATTATGGTCCTGAGAAAGGTGTCTTTCATTTCGATTGCGTGACAAAGGACGATTAATAAAAACGTGTAATATTTTTTCAACAGTTGAACCTGCAACGTTGTATAATGCCTATTACAAGCTGTATTTGTAGCAACAAACATCGTAAAGTAAAATCGAACTCTACATGTTATTTGGAATGATAAAATTAGTGGAAAATATTCATCATCGGGCGACAGGCTGGACATGAAAAACCTGTATAAATATGTAAACCGTAAATTAAACCGAAATTGTCAGCATATAGTCCTAACTCACACAACCTCCGATTATTCAAATATGTTGTTTATTCAAATAGGTATCATGTAAATATTGGAATTCGTGAAGGGTTATGTACACCTCTCTCTGCCGTTTTAAGGCATAACAAAGAATTCTTACATTATGTATATTATCTTGATACATAAATAACGTAGGTGTGTACATAATGTAAACCAGAACACCGGCGGTGTATGACTTGATAAAGCACGTTCATTGAACTTCTAGTACATTTTATCAACTTAATAGGTTCTCGAGAGTATGCCATAATTTGTTTTGTGAGTACTGTAAGCTAGAGGGAATTGTATTTTTTTAGTTGTTAAAATATGGATGTACCTATGTTTTCAGCAAAGTGACATATTTAGTTTGTAAAAAGGGATTGGCTTTTGCGCAAGGTGTCGCCGAAACTGAAGAAAGCTTTTTACTTGCGTACTGGTTTAGAATTAGAAAGGCATTCCTTGGTCGAATTCAAAGTGAGTACTCGTAACCAATTTTTATTTCTTATTTTCATGACTAATATCGTCAACATGTACATAAAACACTCTCTTTCTCTCTAATCACACAAAACTCTCTCATCTAGCCAAAATTTGTAAAAATAAAATTTTAAACAGACCGATTTTTATAACTAATAAATTTATTTAAATTTCATCAAATTGATTAATAGCTAAATCCCTTACGTTTCTTATGACGGGTAACAAAGATCTACTCATGAATATATAGGTACGTACAAGATCTTCTATTACAAGATCATTTATTGGAGCAAATATTAAAAAAAATCTAAATACAATGATAAAACTTTCTGCAAAAAAAAACTACTATTTTCTGTCATATCCGCTCTATTCTCACCCCGCGCCACGGGCGCACGTGTAAGTGGCAGCTTCAATATTTATGTGCAATTTTTCCTCGGGCGCCCCCTCCCGCCGCCCCGCGTGGGCTCCCCTCTAACCCCTGATAAAGGATGCAACACCCCACCTCGCGGGGTTACGCGGTTTCGGGATAAAGATCCTCTAAAATTAGGGTACCTTCAAGATAGTGTCTGTCGATTTGATGGCCTAGATCGCGGTACTAAGTGAGAAACTTAGACCGATATAATTTCAGAAAAGGTTTTAATGCGCTGGAAATAAAAGCACTATTATCGAATTATGTCTACCATTTTTAGTATTTTAGGTATATACCTACTTTATTTCACAGCATTATCGACACAGTAAAAGCTGTTAATTTCTATGAGCCTAACTTCATTTCCAAAACAAATGGACCCTGAGCCATTTACACGCAGTATACATACCTTTGTTTAAATTTATCATTACTCGTATGTTATATAGGCATTAAGTAACTCCACAATCGTGTATGCATTTTTCATTACATTAATTGTTAATTTCTACCTCGTTATCCAATAAGAAAATAGTTTTAATTCTAGTTGGAACAGTGTGAAACTAATTAGAAAATACCTATCTGAAATATAACCACGATTATTTTCGAGGAATTTAATAACGTTCCTGCATGTATGATTTATAATAATGCGAATCAATGTGTTTAATAGCAAGTTATTTTTATTAATTCACTTTCAACTCAGTCTTTATCTAATTGGAATAATAGAAAACTTATTGTTATGAAAAATACTTATATATATTTATACTTAAACGAATTGTTTTTTGAGTAACCGTATTTAACCGAAAAAATGTTGTTTTACCAGTATACATTATTAACAGTGTTTCCGTGAATTATATGCATGTATTATACTTATAAACTCTCAAGAATTAATCGATTTACTAAAGAATATCGTATCAAAATCTTAGCGTAGTTTTAAAGATCTACGCATACGTAAAGTCAGAAGGCGACTTTGTTTTATACTATATGTATTGATAAGAATTATACCAAATTCGTTATTTAGGTATTTATACTGACTGTAATCTTAAAAACGTAGTCAGTTAGGTAACCTGATGTCTCCTAGGTCAAGGCTAGAAGCCTAACAGTAGATACTTGTATGGATAAATAGCATACACCCAGTACTGATTATAAAATTGCCCCACCAATATTTGTTGTGAGAAACGTGTTACGAGAAAATGTTACAAAATTACCTTTCAAATTATACCAGCAACAACAGCAAATACAGTCTAATCTACATAAACACCACTGACACACAAGCAGGAGGTACAGTCGGCGAAGAATCTTGTCTGATCTACCCTAAGGTGGAAACTAATATGAATGTCATTAGACATTAAGGTTCATTTTATACTTGTCACAATATAACAACTCGACCTTATTGAACGTTTAGCGATATAGAAGGTTTTTTCAAAACTAACAGACCACTTTCTTGGCCGACCGTACGCTACATCTCGACAAACACCAACCCAAATAATATTCAAATAAAGACAATTTCAATTTGTTACAAAATTGAAATGGTACAGCGGGTTATTCCCGTATTACATTTTCGGGCGGTGAGTTTAGCTCTACGAGAGTGCAAAGTGGCAATAACAACCGCCTCATGGCCCATCTTTGCCTCCTCCAGGCTTTGAAATAGGCATTTCAACTGTGTTTCAACCATACAAACTTAGACAAATATAACTTTGCCTATACGCTGTACTGTACCCCACAGGTAGTGAGGTTTCTGTAGAAATTGAAAGTTTACGAGTATACGACCGATGGAACCCTAAAAAAATGTAGTATGCACTTTTCTCGCCTTATTTTATTGGGCGAAAAATCGAAATCTTCATCGGGGAAGAGAAAAATAGAATGTACGCTTTATAGGTGACTTCATACAGCAGTGTTGACCATTGTACGTTGAGCTGTCTGGCAAAGGATGGTATTCACAACAACAGTGCATTGACTGCATTGTGTGAGTAAGCAAGGTCGGTACCTATGTGACAAAAAAGTTGGTAGTTAAGATGCAACATTTTTGTTTTTATTTAGAGAAACGGACTTAGCCTAATTATTTGCGTATTAATCAATAATTCAGTTCATTTAAATGACGTTGCTTAACGCATTAGAGGACAGTGAACGACTACAAAATAAACAATATTGTGTACATTTGACTGTCCTTCAAAGTGTTTGTTGTTGTTGAAACAGATTTCTGTTCCATAATATTCCAAAATATATATATACCTTCCTACATTTGGGCAGTTTTACATAACGAAAATATGATTATGTACCTAGTTCGAGAAATGAGTTTTCTATGTTGCAATCTCTTCTACGCTATTATTCTTTTGAATGGATAGTTTTTTTCGTAACATTATAAGTAATCGATTTTAAATTGTAGCGTTTTCTCTAGGTAAAGGCGCTGGCCGGCAGAATATCCAATGACTTCACAGTAACCTATAGTTTTTTTTCTAATATCACACTATTACATCAACACAATTTAGAAGCCAAAATAATTAAATTGGCACATAACTAATTTATACCTGAACCTGGATATTTAAAAACATATAAGCACACCCTACCCAAACCTATGAAAAATATTTTATAAGAAAAAAGAACCGATTTCAACTTGTCTTTTCAGGTTTTCCGTCATCAAACCCTAATTTCCTTATCATGTGACTACATTGGAAATATCTTTTTCCAACCAAAATAGATCATCAAAATCGGTTTATAAATGACGAAATTATTCGCGAATAAACATACAATACCAAGTACCTATACAGTCTAATTGACAAATACTCCTTTTCTGAAGTCGCTTATAAATAGCGATACCTACTTATTACCTATTGATTTCTGTCACAGCATAATTCTGTTCGTATAATTTGCAAGGTGTGAACACGACAAAAAACGTTGAAATAAAAATAAAATAAAATACGCAGGATAAGCGTAAGAATCATGTTTTATTAGTAAGAAGGATAAAGTAATACTACCTAGTAACAAACTATATCCGTACCTATATTTTACCACTACTTATTGGTGTTCATATTCTTTTCACAGAAACGCTGAACACAGTCAAAGTGACATCTGTCGGGCATCTCTCGAACCAGTTTGCGGAGCAGAAAAGGGCGAGCGGAGAATTGCAACGCAAAATGTCAGGGTCACCCTTTCCAAACATTACTGAATGAGCTGCTGTATTAAGGCACTAGTTATATAATAGTTATAAAAGTTTTTTTTTGTAAATATTAATTTAACAAAAGTGAAACATTTTTAAAATATTAAAGAAATTAGTACTTATTTAGGTGAACTAGTGGCAAATTTTTAAAGTGAAGCATGCCATCTGTTGGGTGGGAGAGGAACTATAAGGACCCAATGCACTTTGCAATTTCACTGCCAAACTTTTAGATTAAACTAAGTACATATCAGGCCAATAAAGACTTGGTGATGTTCGTACATACTAAGTAGCTAAAAGCTATTTTGTTGTTTAGTTGTAGTTTAGTATCCTTCTAAGTTGTCCCTCGTAATTTGGTACCTATTTATAGGGCATTTTATTTTACTCTTTTTTTTTAAATTTTCTTTTAGATTGGTAATATCACTAGTAGGTATAAACAAAATGTTAAATAGTATCTGGGATCTAAGATATTATTCGGGATCCTAAAGGCATTATTAGACGAAGGGTCGGTCACTTATCCTTGTACAATTTTTCCATTTAAGAGCTAAATATGCTAGAACTGACCTAGGACGCATCATGTCTTTTAAAAATATGCAAATAGAGATGAGATGATGAAAACAGGAGAACGGCAAAACGTCATCAATGGTGGATATACCATTTACGCGAACCAAACGGTTTGCGTCTACTTTCATAGTGCGAACAGTCAGGATGTGAACTGACTTGCCGGAGCCTATGTTTCCTGCGGAGTATAGTCTGGAGGTCTTCAAGTCATTGTGGTAAATAGGTACCTAATGAACAAGTGTGCTAAATCGTAGATCACATCGCTGCTTAACATCAAACAGGATGGTGGTCGAACGCTTGCTCACTGTGTTTAAAAAAAACATGATTGTATACAAATAATACCGCACAAGGAGCATATTTTTTAGGCATCCGCTTATATTATAAGTTATAAATAAATATTATATACCTATTTCTTTTTCTCACGACAACCAGAGACAATTCAGATCACGTAGTTTTTTCGCGAAAGGGAAACCTTTTGTTATTCGATGCGAGTTTGGAATTTCCTTATCTAGACAACACGTGTTGTATCTGTAAGTGGCACGTTCACGGACACATCAATGGTTACAATATCTGCTACAACTATATCGAATATATATTTATGTACCTTACCTAATATAAGTACAATTAGGTGACGGGCCCGTTGGTTTTAGTGGTCAGCATGTCTGCCTCTACTTCGTAGGGTCGAGGTTTCGATTCCCACCGCTCATAGGTTCTTAGGTTAGGTTCGATGAGCTTTTAAGTAATTGTTGCTGTTTTAATTTATATGTAGGTATTTCAGAAGAAAAAAAAATGTATTTAAGTAAGTGTATTTCGCTGTCTGAATTCCATAACACAATTAGCTACTTAATATGGGATGAAGGCAATGTGTGTGTAAAAAAATGTCAATACTGATCATTTAGGTTATGATTTATTTTGTTACTTGGCTCCCATTTATGGGATTCACCGCTAATAGCTTTATTGATATTAAGGCAGCCTATACTTATATATAGCCACTTAGACAGGATGTGGATAAATGTGGACGAGCCATGAGAAGTTTATCAGACAGGTACTTGAAGGTGAAGATCTATGATCAATTCCTACCGCTGTCTATTCGAAAAACAAAACAGTTACCTACTAAAGAAAAATATTGTGTTTCCTGCGCAGTATAGTCTGGAGGTCTTCAAGTCATCGGTAAAAAGGTACCAAATGAGCTAGTGTGCTCCATCGTAGATCACATCGCTGCTTAACTCCAAGCACGATGGTAGCCAAACGCTTATTCAATGTCTTTATAATATAAAAAGAAACACTTGGGGCCTTACTAATAATGGCGGGATTGCTATTAAGCAGATATATAAAGCTCAACTTAACTTGTCAGTTGTATGTCAAATACGGAATAACCAGTTCAAGTAGACCTGTAATAACCGTTGTGTAAGTGACAACGCGTTTATTGGTAAGGGGGTTATTTTTTACCAAAACCTCATGATTGAGCTTTCGGTTAAGTGTGAAAACTATCAGGAATAGAGCTCTATATTTCCAGCTTCTCATGATCGTCACTCTCTTTCTCTTTGTCACCTTTCCACGCCCCGATTACTGTATTATTACAGCTATGGTTATGGTTTTGAATCTTTTCCTTTTAAATTGTAGATTAAAAAGACCATTATCATAATGCAGCTGTAATAACCCGCTCGCTGTACATCCTCATGACAGAGATGGCGATATACTTACAAATACACTTTCTATATAAATACGTAGATAGAAAAAAAACACACTGCAAATGCTTCGCTTAATCGTACCTATAATATCGGTGGCGGGAATCAAACTATCGACCACCAAGCTCTAAAGGCAGATAGGTCCTAGAGCTATCTCGATCATCATAGATAATATACTTATTATGTTTTATTATTACGTTCATATTTTATTTTCTTTATGACAAAAATTAAAGCAACTAACACGTAAACGATCAAATCGACACTCTATCACACACTATTCAGAAATAAACGTAAATTGTATGACTGAAATAGCTACAATAGAAATGTAGAGCAACGAAAAAAAATTTTCCTCCCCGGAGTAGTGCCATTAAGAATTCCTTACGATAAAAACGAATTAAAAGACTAATTGTATTTGATACAAGTCAGCCACAAAGAGGCCTTCCATGTAAAGAGGAAATTAAGGCGCCTACCTACTTATCTACTGTTATCTCTTTGATCATCAGTCACATGACGTCCACT
>SJJU01016531.1:0-13427 GCA_012932125.1 Conopomorpha cramerella
AGATTGCAATCAAGAATATATTTTACAAAAACTCAATTCATTCATAATTCATAGTCATTGAGACATGGGAAATTAGGTAGGAGACCAATCCAAAAGATTAGATTTGATTAAAATATTTTTTTTTTTTAGAGTTTAAAATGTTCTTGATCCCTAGACACTTTTGATGTGTGTATATTATAAAAGAAAGTCGTGTACACTATTTATAACTCGAGAACGGTTGAACTGATTTGGCTGAAAATTAGTGAGGACGTAGCTTAGAACCAGGAGAAGGACATAGGATACTATTTATCCTGTTCCTGTGGGACGCGTCACTATATAGAGCGTGTTATAGTTTGTATGAAATTTTAATACTGAAACCACGCGAATTAAATCGCGGGGCGTCCATTAGTAATTTATATTAGCAAAACAAAGCTAGTTAAGTATAAGATACATATACTCGTAGATAAACACATCATTATAAAATATTAAATGTAGGCCCCGCATCATGAAATCGATAAGTTCGCTTCTTGTTACCTTACCATTGTCTCATCAGTGTGTGTGTCACATCAAAAGTGTCTAGGGATCAAGTACATTTTAGAAGATTGCAATCAAGAATATATTTCACAAAAACTGAATTCATTCATAATTAATTCAAAATGTGGTGAGAAGACCTTGATACATGCATGTGGAATTAGGTAGGAGACCAATCCAGAAGAGCTAAAAATGTTCTTGATCTCTAGACACTTTTGAGGTGTGTATACCTATACATATATGTATTATCTTATATTATTTGTTAATATTACTTTTTATATTATTTGTTAATGTTATTTAGAATCATGTTAGTGTGGAAGAAAGGAGTCTTTTAATACAGGTATTTTTATACTTAAAAAAAGACTCCATGTCATATTTTGTAATATTTTGCTTGAAAAAAAAAACATTTTCATTTTTCATTTTCATCTTAGTGTGCAATAAAGTGTTCATTAATTCATAACAACTTAAAGTAATATTGTTAACGTTATCTGATAAGGACAGCGATAGATAAGTGGTATAGCACTGTCATTGTCACACAGCGCTACTTATTATATTACTTTAACATCTCTCATGACACGGGGCCAAAAGACAGAGCTGTAGAATCATACTCGCGTGCCTCCAACATAAACCAAGGCCTACTATCGAGACTAGGTATAAATAAGTACACTGTGTTATTGAACTGTGAAGTATTGACATTAGCTAATTTAAATAAGCGATCTTTTTGCAGTAAATAGTGAGTACAGTCACGCACAGGTCATAGAGCTTAGTGACATAGTGGTTAGGCTAGACGCCTTGCAATCGGTAGATTGTTGGTTTGTTGAAAAGTTGTTGTTGGAATGAAAATGTTGAACGAAGAAAGATTGAAATGTGCATGATATGGTGGTTCGGACATATTGACAGGATGGATGAATGTATAATAGCGTAAGAAGAATTAGAAAATTTTTCAATGATAAATTATAGAAAAGGATTATAAATAAAAGGTTAACTATGTAATTTGAATGAAAATGTAAAACGTCTATTTTAAAATGTTTATTGATTGTAATTCTAATGTCTGATTTATTTTAAGATTAATTTATTGATAAACTTCTATTTTTTTTTAAGAATAATATTGACATAATATTTGTACGCCACATAAGGCAGGATACATTGTGAAATTATATTTTAGATTTAACAGCAACTTGACATATATTCACGAATAAATGATATGATTTGATTTGATTTAAGGGATGTACAAGAATGTGGTAGAAGGCCCCGTGTGGGAAGGTGCCGTCTCACAAGGACTTTGGAAGTGGAAAGGAAGGATTCGTAATGTACTAGAGGCCGAGTAGATATCGCTGCGCATGTTTGAATAGATGTATGGACGTTGTTGTTGTGTTCCTATGCCACCCCAGAGGTGCAGAGGGCCTTGTCAAGATCACGCCACGCCTTCCTGTCCTCAGCAACGTTCTTGGCCTCGCTCCAGCATTCTCCTGCGACACGCAGTTCACTCTCGACGGTTCAGCGCCATGATTGAACGGGACGTCTTCTGGCTCTCTTGCCGTTTGAAGGACGCCACTCGAAAGCGATACTGGCATTATTCGATGCTCCCATTCGAATTATTGTGTGGACTATCCATCTCCATCTCCTCGTGGCGATTTATTTGCCTATGGACGTGGACAAGGCGAAAGAGTTTTGTCTGGATCGTGAAATCTCTGACTGCCTCTGAGAAACGGCGTAACCTATATGTTTGTATGTAAAATTCTCAAAATAAGGGTTATAGACGAAAATGGGATGTAATTTATCTATCTATTCAAAGAAACCTCATTTAAATTTGTTGCCTAGTTTTGAAGATGTAAGCATACTTACTGGAAGCAACTTATACAAATTAGTGATTTATTCATATTAGACACGAGTACACACATTACAAAAGAGAAAAACTAAAATTTAAGATGACATAAAGTAGGTAAGAAGTAAACATTATGGTAGTTAGGTTTGGACGTGGAAAATGCAAAAAAGGCTCTGATTTTCTGCTACATACTTTTGTTGTCCATAACATTACTTCTTCCAAACGAACAACAAAAATCTAAACAAGTCTCCATACACTGCAATAATAATACATACATAAACATAATTAAATAATGAATTCGTGTCTGACCGTCTGAGTGTATGCAAATTATGAAAAAAAACAAACACAAGGAAAGTCAAGGGCATTACGTCAAACCGTGTCAAGTTCAAGTGGTCATCGTGTCGTGTGTGGACAGTTTGAACTTCTAGGTAATTAGAGGTCGAGTTCATCTGTACAGTCGGCCAAGAATCTGGTCTGCCACTCTTAGGTTGAAAATCACATGAATGGCATACGAATTTAGGGTACATTTTTTACTTGTCACAATATAACAAATGTACCTTATTGACTTTTTAGTGATATGGGATGTGTCGTCAAAACTATTAGACCACTTTATTGGCGGACCGTACATACGTTAACCCACGTGCAAAATCCCTGTTCCGTTGGAAATCTGCGCTGTACTGGGACGAGCGACCCTGTACATGCTAAGTCAGGTGCCATTTAAAATTTCGGCAAAGCTTACTAGGTAAGCTTGTTGCTTACCAACTATGTTTTGCCGAAATGCTTTGCTACAAAAATGTGTATTTTTTTTGTTTTCTATATTGTAGCTAATATAAATAATTTCTGTTAACATTAAAAACAGGCTGGTGGATCGAAAAATTGTTGTTATTTTTTTTTTGCCGGGATAATCTCGCCCTTATGCTTACTACTGTGAATCCTATTGAATCAGGTTCTGGGCGATGAGGGGGACAGGGAATGAGTAGAGGTCACTCCAGAGGGGCATATAGTGGGCATACATGCCAGGGGGCTAAGACTTCTACTTGCTCGTACTAACATCGCTTTGGCATCGCACTTCACCGACGAAAGATGTGCATCATCATCATCATCATCAGTCCATATTTGTCTGATGCTGCTATTTCACTGCTGATTGATGCGCATAGCAAACGTTGTTTTGCCAATATTTTTTTTTTATCACTATGAACAAGCGTTTGACCACCATCCTGCCTGATGTTAAGCAGCGATGTGGTCTACGATGGAGCACACTTGTTAATTAGGTACCTGCGACTTAAAGACCTTCAGACTGTACTGCGCAGGAAACACAGACTCCGGCACGTCGTTCCACATCCTGGCGGTTCGTTAATATCCAATATAAATTATTGACAGTGTTTTTCTGTTATTATACGCATGGATTATACATATAAACCTTCCTCAAAAATCACACTATCTACTAATGAAAACTGCATCAAAATGCGTTGCGTTGTTTTCATGAAATGAGAGTAAGGAACACAGCAATGCACGTCGTTTAACGCTGCAATGTCAGAGGAATCCAACTCTGAGAGTGTAAGACACTTCCTGATCTCTGAGGTGATCGTGGAAAAAGATCTTAGCGAACGTCATAATAACTTTAACGAAAAAGAACCCACGTAAACCATAAGTATTCGTACTACGTTTTTTTAAAAGTTCTTCTCGATTTATCGTCTATGCCATCATCAAAGCCCGACTTCCTTATCATGGGACCACGTTATACGGGAAATGTTACGTACGTGGGGGGTGGGTACGGATAGCAAATTACACTATTACAATAATCAAGAATTACACTTTATTTCGTCACTGTCATTACACAAACTAATTACAATCGTTAAACTAAAACAGCTAATAAACACTTTTACAAACTACTACAACTTCACATAATCACTTGTTATCTCTCTTTAGTTTTCTCTCTTGATGTTCACAGTATCGCTGTTTAGTTGAAACTGTCCCGCTGACTCGATCGTCGCTCTTTATATACCAACTGTACACCATCCAGAACATACGAGTAGGTTGAAATATCTTCTTTCCAACAAAAAAATAATCATGAAAACGACGAATTGAGAAAGACTCCTTTTTTAAAGTCGCATGGAAAGGTGTCCGAATGTGGATGAAACGAAAGGGTACTATGTCAGGACCGTGACCAAATAGACCTCCATAGTCTCTTCCTGTATTAGGTGTATTATAATGTATGTTTAATTAAGCAACTTCGTACCTACCTATGAAAGAGCGGCCTCCCCTAACACAGGTTTTTACTTAACAGGGGCGGCCAGCAAACTTGTAGTTTTGAATTTGCTTAATAAACTATTTTTCATTTTCATTTTCATTTTTTCTGAGGGACAGGCGTGAAGTGTATGTATGTAGACAAATGGGAATATACAGTTCTCTTTACGTCCCAGACCGGCACGTGTCGACTAGTTTTTATAAACTATGTCCAACTTGAAGTTACATAAGTCCTAGTAAAGTGCGATGAACGGTGTCTATCGGTTACTTAACGTACATACGGTTTTTTATCAAGAATTTCTAGCATTATTTAAGGAAACGTGCACTGACATTGTACTTAATGTCGTGTACCGTATTGGCATTGTGTTTACGTCGCGGTGTAATACCAATATAAGCAATTATTTCAACCGACATATCGGTTCATGAAATATTATTGAACGGTTTTATTAGTGAAATGGTTGGACCATTACATTCAGAGAGAGATAAGTTTATTTATACCAAAAAACAAGAAGAAATAAACACAGTGATCAATAAAATAAAACATAACTTAAAGAAAAAAGAATCGACTTCATCCAGTAAAATTTCACATATATGTGGTTTTCTCATGGATGCCATTGTCGGAACTGAACCAAATGTATATGGGACTAAACGGGGAGCACCACCTTTCAAATAAAAAAACATCTAAATCGGTTCACCCAGACGAAAGTTCTGAGGTGACAAACATAAAAAAAAATATAGAGACGAATTGAGAACCTCCTCCTTTTTTGAAGACGGATAAAAAGAAAACAAAGAAATAGAAATATACATTTAAAAGATAGAAATAAAAATAATTTAAGTGTCTCGCTCTAATCGTGTTTGAGACAAAATCTATGAATACCATGTTATCGATTTTATTAGAAAAACTGCATTAATCGAATTGCTGTTCGTTAGTCTCGCTAAAACTCGAGAGACTGATTTGGCTTATGGCAAATGAAATGTTTGCCGGACAACTAGTTGATATATAAAGACAAATAAGTTGATAAAGTGTAAGGTAGTAGTAGTAGTAGGTGTAAGGTTGTTGATGTATAAGGTGTAAGGTACTTCCCCTCCATGTGGCATTATCATGGAACATAATATTACATGACCTTCTGTTTGGAGTTGATTTTATCACCAAGTAATAATAATATTCAGTGTCTTCTTCCAATAATATTTCCTTAAAACATGAGATCATAGAGACACGAGCATTCTAACTAGACTTTGAACCGTGTGCTTCAGAAAATGCAAATGTCATTCGAAAAACTAGAACTTTGGAAACCTAGAGCAACTGGTTTTTTAAAGTATTTTTGTTGTTGAAATTGTATCAGAAATTAAACATATTCATTACTTTACTATGCTGACGTCTCAGGCATTTTTTTATTTATTTTGGTTATTCATCCAAAAATATTGAAGCATTTGGATTGGACTTCGTGCAAGGAAAGGGGCGAGGCCAGAATGGTGCCACTTGATTATGGCAGTTCAACGTGATAATTAGTAGATTCTACAAAGGCCTTTTGCCACGAGTTTATTTTGTCTCCACGCATCCCTAACATTACAATGAATTGACATTTGTCTATTGTCCAAGAATTTTAGTTTGAGACGATTGGAAGCGCTCGTAGTCCAGCTGACGTCTGTAATCGCTACTAATTAAACACTTTGCGCGATACCCATTGGATAGGTTCCAGGTTAGGATTCCGGCAGCTTAAAAATCAATAATTTAAAATACCGCTTTAAAGACCGAGAAGAACCGCACTGCACAAGGAGTATCGCGTCCTAATTTTTTGTTTAATTACGGAAGAAACCGAATCCTAAACATGACCCAGTCTAAAGACAGAAGAAGAGGAAGGTCCAAGGAACGTTGACTTGATGTTGTGTAAGAATATATACGCGCCAACAGGCGACGCCGATGACCCTGGGAAGTACAGAAACAGGAGCAGGAAAGGACACTCTGGACTTGCTTGTGAAAGAAGGAAATAGGGAGATAAAGAATGAAAGATCGGGAATAACTAGAACATTAAACTTGATTCCTGAACTACACATTTTCAGCTCTAAAAAAATCTAATTTATTTAAATCAAATCTAATCTTCTGGATTGGTCTCCTACCTAATTCCCCATGCCTGTATTCCCGATGACTTATTTTTGAATAAATTATGAATGAATTCAGTTTCTATAAAATATATTCTTGATTGCAATCTTCTAAAATGTACTTGATCCCTAGACACTTTTGATGTGTGTATTTAATATAAACCTACTTTTTAAGGAATCATCGGTGGGTATCGTTGGCTTCACCTATCACTTAATGTATAATGCATACATATGTACTATCTAGTAATCGTTATATCCACTAGTTTACAAAGAAAACTGGTTCTTATTGCTGCAAGTTAATGTTTTGCTGCCGATCGATGTTTATGTCCCCGAAAACGTTTAACTTAAATAAATAACAACTTTGAATCTTGATACAAAAACAAAATTTTGACGATGATGGTGAAGATTAGTGTATAACTTCTTTTCCTGCCTAGCTTAAAAAAGATCCAGGATCTTTTTTTTAACTGCACTGCTGCTGAGTGGAATTCTTCCAATTAATGTGGTAGTAACTTATTATAAAACTTCCTTTACTTGCTAAGATTAAATGGACAATTCTCCTATATTCAGTCTCCATCCGTACCTAACTTACCCACGAAAATATTTGTCAAAATTGAAATGTTTAATATCCAAAACCTGAACTGCCAACCTGTACTCATTCATACAACGAATAGCTTAATACAAACACCAGCAATATCAACACCACAATTCTGGACAAATACAGTTAAACCGTTCACAAATAGTCGTGAACCACCATCGCTTGTACATTTCAAAGCTTAACAGCTCAGGCGAAACTCCTGCCGTGAACTAGCATACCTGTTTGGACAAATCGGCTCTGTTTATGTCATTGTAACTTGAGCCTTGTTGTCTATAAACTTGTTTAGTGCAGTAGATCAGTTTCGTTTGTTTAACCAGCCAGTTGGACGTTGGTAAGCCAGCAGTAGAGAGGCATCCTTGACTTGTCTAGTAATCCGTGGTTTCCTAACACTTTGGTACCGTCATTCCGCACCGAACGACGTCGGTTTGGTGTTGAAAAATACCGATTTTGCTTGCTGTGTTTGTTTTTTTTTTTCATTTAGTTTTTTTTTTCTCTCGTTTCGCGTACTTGCGGAGTAAACATGTTGAGGTACCTCAGCGTGCTTATCGTGTATGGGGTTGTGAGAGAGACGATGCAGTTGCTGCCGCTACGTAAGTTTGTTAGTTTTTGGGTGGTGGATAGAATATACATATAACTAGATGTAACCCCGCGACATACCTACATGCATACATAGTTCCACGCAGCGCCTGTCACCTAGTGGGCTAGACAGAGACAACCTACGGTTTTTAGGATCTAATCAATGTACCCTAAATTGGACACCACAGATAAATGATATAAAGAATAGAAGTACCGGTGATTTTCATTAATTTCTCGTGGGAATTTTGGTAATCAACTACAGTTTATGTCCTAATCCAGGTAGGTAATAGTTTCATCTCTCTATCAAGTTTCATCAAAACCTGTTCTGAAGTTTTTCCGTGTAAAAGTACATACAAACAACAAACATATACCTACACAAACATTCGTATTGCCTAGTAGGATGATATCCAGAGACGTTTTACAAATTTACCAGGTTTGACGGATTAACAGGTCTTTCATCTCCCCTTATGCCTTCATTTAAAAGGATAACCCTTTAAAGAAGTCGGAGCTCATTCAGTGTTAAGCTTGCTCCACCGTTGTAAGTGTATGTACAGAGAAATAGGTACAGCAATTTGTGCTACGCAGATCCAAACGGTCTAGAGTATCAAAGCCTCTTACTCATTTTTATCTTACTCTTAATCAATTAAAACATTTATTTTCTTCTTTATAGTATTTAGGAAGACTCTAAGGTTCTCTCGCAAGGTTTATGTTCTTCAAGTCTTATTTTACCATATTTTATGTTACTACATGAATATGATTAAGAATTGATTTTTATTATGAATTCACATTGATAACTGATTTATCCTACACTAGACCACACCGGCTCTTTCCTATCACTTATCAACTTGTACTTATAGAGCTCCTCATAGACACTTTTGATGTGTGTATATGGACCTGACATTTTCCTGTGTCAACTATCAATACACAGTATAAAATAAAGCCGCCTTCCGCTGCCTGTCCCTATGTATACTTAGATCTTTAAAACTACGCAACGGATGATGGAATACAGAACGGATTTCTTTAGTACCTAGAGTGATTTATAGGAAGGGTTCTATCTGGCTGAGCAAGTGAACAATAATTTCGAACTTAAGTAGTGTAATTTCCTTTGCAAAATGTCTTTTTTATTACACTTCACACCTTTTAATCCCAAAGCGGGGTAGGCAGAGGCACTTGCTAAGCAAATGCCAAGCGTATTTAACCCAACGTGACAGGGAGTAAGCCCATCGCTGTTATAGTTCACACACCTTGTGGTGTGCGGGTTTCATCACTTCACTCCTTCACCGTATGAGCGTTGCGTTGCGTACATAGGTTCTGAAAAAGGGTTATTTGTACACGTTCAGTAGCCGGACTCGAACCCGCGACCTCCCAGTTGCAAGTCAAGTATCCGACCAGTTGGACTACAGACCCTTCTTTTTCTTCAGATTCTTTTTTATTCTGTCATCAGCATCTCCTGATATTAGCACAGCAAAAAAAAGAATGGATGAAATGGGGAAATTTTTTTGACGGTTTTCTGACAGGTTTTCGGGTTGAGATCTGTCATTACTGTCATACTTTCCAAAAAAGTTTGATAGTAATCACAGTTACTCGCCCATAATTCCCCATTGGTCTATCCTTTCTCGACAACTGCGCCTAGCAACACATTTCGCTATTCATTTTATATTCTACATTGAATTAATTATGGCTACTGTTTTATTACAGTGAGACAGTTCATTGTTGATTGCGTGAACTAGATGTATAATTAACATAATGCTCCTTTCTGATGACGCAATGTATACGTACTAATCTGTCACTACAATACATAATTATCGCTTTTGTTTAACTCCCAGGAATTATCTTGCTGTGTCTTTTGCTATATTGATAAAGTGGTTCAGTGGATATTATTGTTGCTAGGCTGTAGTCAGTTAGTACTTGCTTTTAAACTATTTCCCCTGGGGGTGATGTTACCCTCGCACATTTTCGCCACTCGAAATATTTTTCCAGACCTTGGTAATCAATATATATAAAACTCAAAATCCTGACTGATTCATTCATCACCGAGTCATCAACCCCCAACCCAACCCCTTGATCCTTGACCTTGACTTCACACAACACTTCATGCCTTTTAATCGTAAGCCCACTGTTTAGAAGTTTTATGTTCCGAGAAAAACGTTAGTTTTTTAAACTTGGTGGTGGTATTATTCAATAGAAATTTAATGCTGGAAACGCGCGAATGAAATCACGGGGCGTCCACTAGTTAAAATATAAGGACTCAATTTTTTAATTAAAATAGACATACATTTCTAAAAAAATCATTTATGCTGAAATGATCGATGGATCGTGGACATCCTAAGAGGTAAATTATACCTACCTGTAATGCGGAATTCCTACTTCGACGTCTACCCGAGTTCTTGGCGGCTCTCCATCTCCACGAGTATGAAAAGTTTTTGAACTGGATGTGATGCACAAGTTTGAGTGGGCTTTCATCATCATCAGCCCATACTTGTCCACTGCTGGACATAGGCCTCTCAAATTGCACGCCACTGTGATCTGTTTTCGGCTTCTCTCATCCATCTTCTGCCAGCCATCTTGCGTATATCATCAGTCCACCTTGCCTGAGGGCGTCCTACACTCCGTTTGCGGAGACGCGGTCTCCACTCGAGAACTCGTTCGCGGTCTCCACTCGGGCTTTATTGAACACATTTGTCTGAAACGATACGAAAGTAACAGTGCAAGGCGTCAGTAATAATTACAGAGGTCCTATATTTTTTCAATTTTCCGTATCTCAAAACTGTCTAATCAATTAAACTTATTTTTTTAAAAGTCATTGAGGTAACATTATTTTAATTACACAATAAACCTACATACATATATAAAAATTGTTGGTTGAAAGGTAAATAAAACAATTTTAAATCACAAAACGCGCGTCCAAAACCGCGACGCACCATAGACGATAGCTCTGTCAGTTTTGATAACATTTCCTATATCACTAAAACATCAATAAGGTAAAGGTTGTCATAATGTGACAAGTAAAAATGAACCTTAATGTCTAATTATATTCACGTGAATTTCAACCTTAGGGTCGGGTGGTATACCAGAATCTTGGCCAACTGTACAAGCAAGCACGTAGATGCTATGCAATGTGGAGGCAATTTAACGCCCTGCGGTTTAATAATCAGTCAGATTGCTAAAGTTATCTTGTGACTTACTCGCTGGTCTATTATTAACATAACGTAGAGGTATAAGTGTTTGTCTTGTGACCAAGTTGTATACGGTTCGATTCTTGAACTCGGCAAGTGTTTCCGAGCATTTTGAACGCGGTGAAGGTTATTAAGCAAAATAACAGCCTATCAAAGTACTCAGTATAAAACAAAGGCGCTTCCTTACTACTGACTGTTCCTGTAAACCTTCTTCAAGAATCACTTTATCTATTAAAGAAAATTTAAAGTATACATAGGGACAAACAGACAACGGGAGGCGACATTGTTTTATACTACACACATCAAAATTATCTAGAGATCAAGTATATTTTAGAAGATTGCAATCAAGAATATATTTTATAAAAACTGAAATTTATTCATAATTTATTCAAAATGTGGTGATAAGTCATTGATACAGGCATGGGGAATTAGGTAGGAGACCAATCCAGAAGATTAGATGTGATTTAGACCGTCTGCGGTCCAGTTGGTCGGATCCTTGACTTGTAACTGGGAGGTCCCGGGTTCGAGTCCGGCTACTGTACCAATGAGACTCTTTTTCAGAGCCTATGTACGCAAATTAAGCAAAGTGCCTCTGCCTACCCCGCTTTGGGATTTAAAGGCGTGAAGTGTATTTTTTATTTTTAACATGCCTATAGTACATTAAGTTAGCTTCTGCATAATAATATATATTAAGTATTATAGGTGAACCGTGGTGTCGATACGTCGAGGGGAGAGAATGTAGCTTAGCGGTATTGAGATTTATTGAATTCCATAAATTCATTTAGTGAGTAGAAGCAGTTTTGGGCAAGGAAGTTTTTAAGCTTTAGGTTACAAGTCCAGTTGTTTTTGTTCTGAAGTTCCAACTAATTTTATTTCGGCTGTTTAAATAGGAGGCTCTGTTAGCATAGTTTGTACACTCACGGTTATCAAAGATAGCGACCGTTGAAAAAGTTTGTGTGACATGAGTAATAAACTCTATGTTATGTACGTAAGTATACCTACATACCTATGTGTTGTTTGAACATCTAAAGGTCAATTTCGAACGTAGCCGTGTTGTGAATATTAAATAGTTAACTATGTATTTACTTACCAGAGTCCACTGAATGTACCCATGAACTTTAAATGAAAAGAAGTCATGTTTAGATTTAAAAAGATTTTTTGACAAAACAATGCCGCCGGAGTTTTTTACTCGTCCACTTTCGACAAAATTTAGACGTAAACAAGCATCAAACATATAAAAAAATAAAATAAATACACTTCACGCGTTTTAATCCCAAAGCGGGGTAGGCAGAGGCAAATGCCCACGGTTCACCAAGCGTATTTTAACCCAACGTGACAGGGGGTGAGCCCATCGCCGATATAGGGTTCACTCACCTTGTGGTGTGCGGGTTTCATCACGATGTTGTCCTTCACCGTACGAGCATTGCGTTGCGTACATAAGCTTTGAAAAAGAGTCCCATTGGTACACGTCCAGGAGCCGACTCGAACCCGCAACCTCTCGGTTACAAGTCAAGTATCCGACCAACTGGGCCACAGACGCTCTAACATTCTCGCACACTAATAATGTTTAACTAGCGCCCCTCCCCGGTTGGTAGAATCGCATCATAAATGATGTTAACCGACAGAGAACCAAAGACATCGACATAGCTCATCAGTTTAGCAAGCTGAAGTGGCAGTGGGCCGGCCATAGTAGCCGTAGAACCGATGACCGTTGGAGCAAGCGAGTTCTTGAGTGGAGACCGCGTCTCGGCAAACGGAGTATAGGACGTCCTCAGAAAAGGTGGACTGATAATATGCGCAAAGATTGCTGTCAGAAGCTGGATGCGAGTAGCCAATCAGATCACAGTGGCGTGCATTTGGAGAGGCCTATGTCCAGCAGTGGACGAATATGAGCTGATGATGATGACCCTCCCCGGTTCCGCATGAGTGTAATGCTGATACTAAGTGATTCTCTACTACATTATGCATGTAATATTACATCTCTGGAATCACTCTACCCATTAAAAGAAACCGCATGAAAATCCGTCGCGCAATTCTGAAGATCTAAGCAAACAGTCATAGGGACAGATAGCGTTTATCGACTTTGTTTTATGCAATGTACTGAAGTCATGTGTTGTAAATACGTATGGTAAATATATATTTTTTAATTTTTCACTTCCAGCGGACTACATCCATCCATGTTCGGAGCTGAATGACGAGTGCTTCACCCAGGCGACCCTGGACGCCCTGCCTGGTATAGTGAAGGGCATACCGGAGGCCGGGATCCCATCCCTGGACCCCCTCCACCTGGACAGGAACATAAGCATGGAGCTACCTGGGAACGTGAAGATGACCTTCCACAACGGCAAACTCATTGGGCTGAGTACCTGCGTGCCTAATAAAGTTTCGTGAGTATTTG
>SJJU01016545.1:0-10025 GCA_012932125.1 Conopomorpha cramerella
ACTTAAATAAATGAAACACCCAGACACATCCAACAAGTGCTTAAAAGCTATCACGTAAGCACCTGTCAGCGGTTTCCCACCCGTTTCGAACCCACGACCCTACGGAGCAGAGGCAGACATGCTGACCACTACACCAACGGGCCCGTAAAATATAAACAATAAATAAATACTAATAAATACTTTTTAGAAATTTTCAATCAGAAATAAAAAAAAAACGTACAATTGACTTAAACCAGAAACCAAAAAACCAAAAGAAAAAAGAACCGACTTCAACCAGCAAAATTTGACAGCTATGTGGTTTTCTCATGAACGCCATTGTCCGAATTGAACAAAATTTAAATGGAAACAAACGGGAAGGACGAGCTTTCAAACGGAAATAGAATCATCCGAATCGGTTCACTCTGTAAAAAAAATTGAGGTAGGTAACAAAAATAAAAAATATTGAAACCGACGAATTGTAAACGTCCTCCTTTTTTATAAGTCGGTGAAAATCTGGTGATGATAGGTACTTTGGACGTCGACATTTTTTATTCCATTCGGGATTTTGACACCTGATGTAATGCCCTACCGTTTCTGCAGACCCTACTAAGCAGTAGGGTCTGCAGAAACTGGAGTCTTCGGTTTAAAAGAACATTCCTAAATAACCTAGTAGTGTTCCACAAATCGAACCGTTTTTAAAACGCTCTTCATTGACATTTAGTTGAAATTTCGTGATATCTTTATTAAAAATAATTATTTAAAAAGCCTTTTACTCCCAAAGCGAGGTGCAGGCAGAGGCACTTGCTAAGGAAATGCCCACCGTTCACCGAGCGTATTTAACCCAACGTGGTAGGTGCGACAGCCCATCGACGTTATAAGGGTTCACACACCTTGTGGTGTGTGGGTTTCATCAGGATGTTGTCGTTCACCGGACGTGAGTTGCGTTGCGTACATAGGGTCTGAAAAAGAGTCCCGTTGGCACACGTCCAGTACCCGGACACGAATCTGCGACCTCGGTTGCAGGTGAAGTGTTCAACTAACTTTACTACAGACGCTGATAAACTAAACTTTTAACTAAATGTATTCCGAAACAACGTTCTTTGGGTTCGGAATAATTCACACAAGGATTTTTTGCCTGAATACAGATCCAAATCTACAACTTCCAATTGCAATCTGGGAACACCATCCAACTAGACGACAGAAGCTACATTAAAAAAAGTCTGGTTAAATTACTCCTCTCTACAACGTTCTCCAGGTACATTAAAACGGTTTTGTGTTCACAAAAGGGTACAATTAATTGTAAAAGACCAACCACCAATTACGACTTGCCAAGTTGCATTTATCACGAATGCGGCCCAGTGGTTTTGCACAATAGTCTTAATTTCGACAGCTTGGTATTGTTTGAACTTCACAATACTTGTGTCATATAATTGTTTCGGTTTGTTTGTGAAATATACTGAAATATTAATAATACTGCAAAGTATATACCTATATAATATTTAATAGAATGACATATATACAAAGCCTTCTAAACCCATGTCTCCCAAAGGGCCTTTTTTAGACGAGAAAGGAATCATTCAGAAACAAAAACATTTCTCGCAGTCAGAAGCATAAGGTCATATGTGTCATATTGTTACATTGACGCATCCGACCTTATACTTCTAACGTCGAGATTTATTTGTACGACACAGGTGTAAGGATGTTCCTTGGATGTAGTGGCTCAGGTAGTACCGGGAGTCCTGTCATAAAGCGCGAATGGTCATCGTGGGGTTTTAGTCTACGAGTATATTGTTACAATGACACATCCGACCTTATGCTTCTAACGTCGAGATTTATTTCTACGACACAGGTGTAAGGATGTTCCTTGGATGTAGTGGCTCAGGTAGTTCCGGGAATCCTGTCATAAAGAGCGAATGGTCATCGTGGGGTTTTAGTCTATATTGTTACATTGACACATCCGACCTTATGCTTCTGACGTCGAGATTTATTTCTACGACACAGGTGTAAGGATGTTCCTTGGATGTAGTGGCTCAGGTAGTACCGGGAGTCCTGTCATAAAGCGCCAATGGTTATCGTGGGGTTTTAGTGGATGCGAGTGCCACATAACCCCGCCGTAATCCCCGTCAGCGGTGGGGTATCCACAACGGATTTCCCCACGATGGGGACGCTGTAACGCCGCCGCTATGGGGACTGGGTGTCCGGGTTGTCTCAATATTCTACTGGCTAAAACCCCCCCAATGTTCTTCTGTTATCGCTGGTGCTGAATGATTCCTGGACACCTAGAGAACATTCTTCAGGTACCACCCAACGAGCAAGAAGCCTCCGGATGGTCGTTGTGGAGAAGGCCCTACACCTCTGTCTGTCTGTCAACTCCTTTTCTCAGGAATTCGTGGAGGCATTAAGCTGACATTTATATCAAATACTCAGGTTAACTGTACCTTAGAGCTGTGAATAACTTCTTCTTGAAACGTCGAAGCCCACGCAATCAAAAGATACATTTACCGTCTATGCAAATGTTTACGATTTTTTGATAATCACAAGGGAACAAAAATCCTACAGGGTTCTTCCCACGAACTCAGAATCTTGGAATATGGTACGAAGCAACGTAAAACTAATAGAGGAAAATATTCCTAATACATACACCCACGCATGTCTCCCGAGGGATAGGCAGAGGTAATACACCTTGCCCTCCTACGATCACCTCTGACACCACCTCTTTTGCGTCATCCACAATCATAAGTATTTTCATACAGGCACGTCGGTTTTATTTTACTTACGTAATATTTTTACTACTTCTTTGCATAAGACGTCACCATACATTCGGTGTTCAGGGTATGCATTTACGAAACTGATTTGGATTTTTTTATGGAAAACCACAATACTCGTGCATGTCTTATATGGGCTAGATTTTTATCCCAAAGTTCCCAAATGAAAGGAATCAATCAATAGGGACAGACAGCGGGAGGCGACTTTGTTTTATACTTTGTATTGATTTAGTGTTATTATTGTTAAAGACTAACATCCACGCAAACTGTGGCATTTATAATACTACTAATAAGGACGGATTTGTCTGTGTCTATACACATATTTAGTTCTAGATATACGTTAATATGTACATATTAGATAAACAGTCCACTTTGAAAAATTGGCAATCGGCTGAAACCTTTGCCGAGCTGAATTTTCAGGTGAATGAGAAAAGAAATCAACAAGTCTTAAGCTAATTTGGTACAGTAGCGATCTGGGAGTGCTTTTTTAATGTATTATACAGCCTTCAGACAGAATCGATATATCTAAGACAAAGAGATTTTCTTTATTGTAAAAGTAAGACAACGGCCGCCTTAGGAAGAGATGGTGCGACAAGATCCTCCGCTAGGACAAAAACTGGTGGACATCAGCGCAGAATCGGGAAGAGAGGCCTTTGCCCTGCAGTGGGATCCAGTAGGCTAGTAATAATAATAAAAGTAAGTATAAAGTAACTAGATTTTGTCTTGCTCGGAGTTTATATTTTTTGCATCGCATTATCATGAGTGCATTACTAAAAAGCATTTTGAGTTGTCTGACAGAATTAAGAGTAACTAAAACGATTCATTTATAAATTAAAAAGAAATCACTTTCGAGAAACGGTTCGATAATTTAATGGAATATAACAATACTACGTGACCTGGCAAGCGTTGTTTTGCCAATATATAGTATTAACAGTATTTCTCTGCTTTTATATGCATGTGTTAAACATATTATAAACCTTCTTTTACAATCACTCTATCTATGGAAGAAAACCGCATCAAAAAATGTTCCGTAGTTTCAAATATTTAAGTTTATCTACATAGGAACTAGTACATTATGTTAAATTATGAAATTGTCGAACCGATCAAAAACGAACATCACACTGTGTGTACTAAGCTTTAATCTGATTGTTATAAGTCTGCGTGTAACACCGTAGCACGTCTTTGTAATGCGATCAATCACTTTCAGTTATTTTGGTAATCTTTCAGGACTTTTCCGTAGCCGATGATGAAGTTTCAAGAGAAACGGAGTTTTTAGGGTTCCGTTCTCAATAAGAAAAACACGGAACCGGTTACAGAATGTCTTTGTTTGATTGAATCCGTATTATTATCATCATCATCAGCCACATGACGTCCACTGCTAAACGAGATCCTCCCTGGATGATTTATTTTTTTCCATGATTATTTGAGAGAAAATGCCAATAATTGTCATGCTTGGGAGGCGGGTTGACGATAGCAGTGGTGTTGTGGTTTAACTCATAGAGAGCGCTGCTGCCCGTCCTGTGGAGATTTCCCTCGGTCGCCTCGCACAGACCCCCACGACGGGAAAAGTTGCGCTTGGGTGGTAACACATGTGTTCTATTCGCTATTATCACACAGCTGATTATAAAGACACTTTATAGGCAGATCGTGGAGGTATCAAGTTGAATTCAAATCTTTATACCCTACTCTACTCTGTCTTTGCTGCAGTCCTTTGAAATCGTCAAAGAATTGTACTTGGCCGATTATAATTAAAAAATTGTGTACTTCCACACTCTCAAGGAAGTAAATTTGCAAAGTACTGACCCTCGACCTGCAGTATCGTCACGGTGCAAAAGTACAGGTAAAAGTCAATACATAGTATAACACAAAGTCACGTGTTTAGATCTTTAAAACTACGCAACAGACTTTTATGCGGTTTTATTTAGTAAATAGAGTGATTCTTGAGGAAAGTTATATGTGTAATACATGCATAATTGCATATAATAGCAGAAAATATTAATAATGTGTATTTGCGGGGTCAGCAAGTTAAATCATAAAGCACATACTTACAATCTTGACTACGACTTTTTTATAATATGTATGTACCACCAAATTTGTACAGAACCACAATTTATAAAGTCCGATTCGCACCTTTTCCCGGTTTTTTTTCTATATTTCTCCCGCGAATTTCTTTTAACCAAAGTGGGAAAAGTTTTCTGAATTTGTCTTGCGGGTATTTTTCGTCATTTGTCTTTTGCGCTCGCTGGTTTATTGCTTTTGTTTATTTCCGAGTGTATAAATTGTTTGAATTGTGAACAAGTGTGCCGGAATCGCGGTAAGTGAAGTACCGTTTTGGGAGTCGTAATATAACATGACGTAAACTAAACAGGATATTTTTTATTTGTATAATTTACTAGCCTGTGCCACGTATTTTATTACTTTTTCCTAGTAATTTTGGGATGAAATAGGTATAGTTTATTTTACTCAGGTGTAGTGTAAATATGTAATGCCGAATTAAAGATAATATAATACCTGTAAAGTAGTTTTTGAGTTTATTCGTACCAAATATCTATCCAAAAATGCAAATATAATCCTCTTTATAAATCAGTATTGATGAACCGAAATCATAGAGTATGTACTCTGACAACTAGTCTATTGCGATCAGTCTATGAAATATCAAACTCAAAATCATAAATATCAAAGAGCAAAGTTATGTAGGTACATGAATGAACAATACGCGTCACTTAATATTTTTTTTTCTTTATTTCTTGTTTGTATCAATCAACAGTTTCCCAAAAAGGGGTTGAAAACAAAAGCCGACCGTGATCCGATCCGTTTTTTTTTTCCTTTACTTTTTTTATGCAAATCCTTTTTACAGGCGATGGCAGAAGGGGGTTTTACTTCCTCGGCATTAAAGATGAATCATGTTATGTTATGCTCTGTGGACTGCGGGCTCGGTGTTTGTGTAGTCTGTGAGATTCGGATGCCTGTGCATGCATTATGGATTGGGCAATCTGTGGCGGCCTGATTGCTTCTATGTAGCGGTGTGTAGTTTACAAAGCGGCGTATTTGGTACACCGGTTTTTTTTAATGGAAATAAGCCCTGTTAAATGATTATTGTGGGAAAAGCTGGATTGACCGCACCGTGCACTGGTAGATTGGCAATTTAAACATAAAGGATCATGGCAGGTTTCATACATTACTTCGTTCCAGTAATTCAGACGCGTTTTTCTTAGTTTGATATTATAGTGTTTGTTGTCTAAAATTAGATTCTTTTTTCACGTATTTTTAAAACAACGCATATTCAAAATAAATTTGAAAGTAAATATTTGGCTTTGTGAGTTTAAAATTCAAGGCATTTCGCGACTTATGGCATTTTGACATTTGACTGACGCTGTCATTGTTTCAAATTCAGGTAGGATCTAGCATCAATGTGTCAAATGTATATGTCAACGAGCGTCAATCAATGTCACAAATTGAACTGAAACGTTCAGAAACTATGACAAACCTGGTATTTTTAATAATTTAACGCAATTTATCCCGGTCTTTATAAAATACAATACATACGTAAATTGATTCCTTACATGCAATGATTTAAATTGATAAATCAATAAAATCTTCTTTTTTACTGGAACGAAATCTGACATTATTCTTTGCAATTAATAACATCAATTAAGAATATTGTACCTTAGCCCCTAATTAATACTGTTATAATAAGTTAATTTCAATATATAATGTAATAATACTAAGAATTATGTGAAGACTAATTTGCACTCCATGCCTGTGTTGCCTGAAATATTTTTTTATAAAATGGCGTTATTACAATGTAACTATTCTACTAATTTAATAAATTTCTCTCGTCTAAAAAAATTCTCAATTCGATCGTGTATATGCTTTTTTATGTTTGTTCGCGGATAACTCCGTCGAAAGAAGATATTTAAGGTCCTATGATAAGGAATTTAGGGTATGATGATGGAAAACGCGATAAATCGAGGGGGACTTTAAAAAAATGTGTGGGCGGGCGTAGCGTAGTACTGGTTAAAGTCAAGCGACTTTTTTCTTTAAAATTGTAAATATTATGTACGATTGTGAATTAACTGTAAGTATAACGTCGAATATCATATAATATATAATTATAAACGGATATAAAGTTTAGTGTCACCTAAATACAGCATAGTATCGTTGTTTCATTCTTTATTTAATTCCTAGCAGAAGATTGAATACAAACTAAATACTATACACTTCACGCCTTTTATTTCCAAAGGTAGAGACACTTGCTAACCAAATTCTCACGGTGCCAACAAAATTTCATAATAACTATGTAAGCCTGAAACCACCAACGAAAATACAATAACCAAAAGATTATGTAAAGTTTATGAACCAAAACAACAACAACCCTACCAACTCAGTTCCTATTAGCTAATCTAACTAATTTGCAATGTGTTATTTCAAACTTCCGACGCTCTATGAATCCAGGTGATAATTCAATTCAGTTTCGTTGCAAAGTTTCCCCAACTAGCACTGGAACTGGGGCTCATTCCATATGGATTATTCCCGTGGGAGAACTGGGAAGAGCCGCTCGGCCATCGATTATTCAGGATGGCTTCTTAACTAAACATTTTTATTCCATTCACTTGGTACTTTGTTGCTTCACTAATAATAATATCTTATATACCCACTGCTGGACATAGGCCTCTCCAATTGCACGCCACTGTGATCTGTTTTCGGCTTCTTCTTCGCAGTAGACAGGTATGGGCTGATGATGATGATGGTGATGATGATGATATACCCATAGTATATTAGTTTTGGGGTCTGGTGACCGTGTGTGAAATGTTTCGGGATATATCGTACCCTCAGTATAATAAAGGCGCAATTCAAAAAACCGTAGTTTTGGGAAATTGCAAAAAACGTTGCGCGATTTATAACTTTTCACTTTGACTGTTTATTTCTCACTGAAATTCCTCAGAATATTACTGTTTTATATTTTAAAACTAAAGTTAATAAGGTCTGCTATGATACTAAGAAAAAAAAATGGTTTAATTCTGATGTATTTTTTTTATTCAATGTTAATTAAAAAAAGGCAACACGAATTCGAATTCTTTATTATATCATAAAAATGCCTTTGTTTTACATTTCATCGGATAGAGCGAGCTTTTTTTAGTAAGGTTTCAGTTGTAACTCAATTTACCGCATTTTTGAATTGCGCCTTTATTATACTGAGGGTGCGATATTACTTATTTAATGTAAGTCCTATGTATGACCCGGAATTATTGCGCTGGTGTATGAGTGGAGTAAGAGCTGACAGCTCGCATGTACTTAACAGAGTCAGCCAGTAGAGGTGTGAAGTATGCATAATGTAGGTCCTAATTCAGCGACGGCGTTGTTGCGCACAGCCTACCCTCCTTTATTATTTTATGAATTCGTTTGCTCTTTCAACGCTGACGGCTGCGAAATGTTTGTGGCTGAAAGGATTTTTGCCCGAAGGCACGGATGCGGCGTTGATAAATAGTTACATTTTTGCTAAACTGGACTTTTATTAGGGCACTTTTTTTTCTGGAGAATCTCGGGTCGCTTTCTTGTAAGAGGCTATTGACCCGGTTTCGGAAGAACAAAGTATGTTGAGGATTGCCGAATTCTGTGGTAATTTAGATGGAACGTAATTTTAGACTGAGATAAATTGTTTGAATTCTTTGCTAATCGCTGGCACATAGCACACGAAGTCTGGTAACGGCTGAAGACACGATGAGAATCTAACGTCATGACTATGTAATGTCTTCGTCAATGCCGCAGAAGCGGTAGATTGACAAAACACAGGGATGGATAAAGATGATTTGTATGTTATTAACAAAACGTGTGCGTTGAAAAGAGGACAAAGAAGTAGACGCGCACGTCTCAAGAGAATGGCTCGTATGTCATCAGACATGTTGTAGTGAACGTCCATGATTGAAAAAAATCTTTGATTCTTAGCAAGTACTGCTAGTAAAGAAATTCTTGTAAACAAAAAAATACACTTCACGCCTTTTAATCTCAAACCGGGGTAGGCAGAGGCACTTGCTAAAGCAAATGCCCACAGTTCACCAAGCGTATTTATTCCAATGTGACAGGGGGCGAGTTCATCGCCGTTATAAGGTTCACACACCTTATAAACAAAATCAAAACTTGCTCCACATTTTTTTTTTCGCGATCTGTTAAAACCTTAAAAATATAACCATTATACTCAAGTATGACTGACTCTCGTCGTTATAAAACAAAATTAAACAAAGACTTGCGACATTTGTCCCGCTACCCGCAAATTTCAATTCCAAAGTAATTTGCTTCCGTAAAGTTTCGGTGTCTTTTCAAACAACTTTCGGATGAAAGTTTTTGGAATGTAAATTTCAATTGCACACTGCACATGTTAACACCGCACTTTGTTACACTAAAAGCAACTGGCTACTAACGTGTTGTTTGTGAAAAAAAAAAGAAAAAAAAGGTTGCGGCGAAGCTCCAATTTTGAGGGTGCATCGTACTTATTTGTGCTTTTAGCGGACCTGTCTCGAATAATAGCTGTACGAAGGTGGAAGAAATAGTGTACACTGCAAAGTACATTAAGCTGTATTACCAACTAGAAAGGGGATATGTCCCTTTTAGACCCTTTTGTTTGGCAAAAAGATATGATAATAAAATTCACGACATATGAACGTAAATTATTATTTAAAAAAAAACCAGCGCTGACATTATATCCAATGTGTTTATACTGGGTATCACGGTTCGAAATTAATCAAGGATGAGCATTCAGCACACGTAGATAATTGCGTCGAACAAACAACAAAGGTAGGTTAGCCGAATGCTTTATCTTTGATTAATATTAATTACGCTAACCAAACCGTTTGCCCCTACTTTAATAGTGCGGATCACCAGGACGTAGAATGACTTGTCGGAGTCTGTGCTTCCTGCGCAGTATAGTCTGGAGGTCTTCAAGTCGCGGGTAAATGCGTACTTAATGAAGAAGTGTGCATTGCTGCTTAACATCAGGCAAGATGTCCAAATTCACTGTAAAAATAAAATTGCGCACGTGATACCCGGTTAAACATTAAATATAATGGACATGATATTAATACACAATAAATATATCATCATTATCAGCCCATACTGACGGGCCTGTTGGTGTTGAGGTCAGCATGTCTGCCTCTGCTCCGTAGAGTCGTGGGTTCGATTCCCACCGGTAACAGGTTGTTACGTGATGAGCTTTTAAGCACTTGTTGGATGAGTCTGGGTGTTTTAATTATATAAGTATATATTGAAATTAAAAAAAATATATAT
>SJJU01016561.1:0-10266 GCA_012932125.1 Conopomorpha cramerella
ACACGGCTAAGTAAAAATAATAAATTTCAATCCCCATACAAAATTTCATCTCCCGAAGCAAAATATTGTCTATTTTGTGAAAAAAATTGGCAATTTTGCGTTTCCCCGCATTGTCGCCATAGTAAAAGTTGTTCATAATGACGAGCCTAACAACGTTTCAAAAACCATTCCTCGGAGTCCTTTTACACGGAGTATACCAATCGTTCCGACTATTTAATCGTATGTGTGCGTTACTACTTATTCTATTATTATAAACAAACACGCGCTAAAAAGTGTGTAGTGTATTCCTAATCAGTACTAAAATTAGACACATTCAATGAACGAAGTCCTCGGGAAGGAATATTCGCTTTGACGTTAAATAAATTTCAACCAAGCTCAACGAGAAGGCTATCAATTTTAAGCAAAAGTAACTCAATTCAGTTCCTAAGTACAGATTAAATTGTGATAGTTTGTGACAGATCCGCTTTTAAGTAATCCTATGAAAACTTGTGCCGTGGCAAATCTGAAACATTTTCGACGAGAAATTTCAGCGTTAAATATAGGTATTTCTGAAATCCGTGTAGGTAGTGAAGTTTTGTTTCATACAACGCCAAAACTAAACGCTTTTAAGCCGAAAAGTCTTTAACCCTTCTGCAGGCCCTGCAGAAATGGACTCACCATTTCAAGCCATCTATAAAATAATATATATGTAAAACTGAAAGCACAGCAGTACATTTTAGCCTGAAAGTTGGGGTTTAAGTGGACAAATATCAACCACCGCTCTGTCCGACCTACTTTTAGGTATGCAAATAGCGAGAAACCATCGTTCTTGATAGAGATAATGGTGATATCTTTCGAAATGAACAAGTTGTGATGAAGAAAAATATACTGCCGTAAAGCTAATAAAACAAAGATTCTTACAATAATTTTACATTTAGTAATTTTTTGGACACTATTATGATAACTAAGGCCTCATTTAGTGTGGTCACGTGAATAGAATACATATGTCACTACCCCAGCCCAACTGTTCCCGTCGTGGGGGTCGTAAAAGGCGACCGAGAGAGCTCTCCAGAGGACTGGCAGCAGCGCTCTCTGTGCGTTAAATCACTACACCACTGCGTACGCCAAACCCAAGCGTGACGATTATTGGCATTTCTACCCAAATGATTATGGAAATCATTTGAGGAGGCCCTCGTCCAGCAGTAAACGTGGCTGATGAGGAAGGCCTCATTTACGCGCGAAGCACAACGCAAGGGTAATTCCCATTAGTTCTACAGAACAACTTTCTCTCTCACACTTTTCCTAGAGAAGGAAAAGGATGAACATACAACTGTTGATCAATAACGTCTTGTTCTATTGAAATGGGAACTATTCCAACGCAATGCCGTGCGTGTCCCTAAATTAAGCTTGAGGGTATCCGTAATAGGTGGCAAAGAGAACGTAAAGCGATTTCTAAGCTATGCCATCGACCCCTGAACTTTGACGGGCCCGTTGGTGTAGTGGTCAACATGTCTGACTCTGCTCCGTAGGGTCGTGGGTTCGATTCCCACGCTGACAGGTGCTTAGGTGATGAGATTTTAAGTACTTGTTGGTCGTGTCTGGGTGTTTATTTATGTATTTAAATTAAAAAATAATAATAATATAAGTAAATATATCTCGATGTCTGATTTCCATAACACAAGTGCTTTAGCTACTTAACATGGGATGAAGGCAATGTGTGTGTTGTTGCAAAATATTTATTTATTATTTATGAATGGTCAATCTTAACCATTGTTTAGATCTTTTATACAGCGAAACACCAACCAGTAGTAATAATATACTTAAGAAATAAACCACTTTTTTCAGGGCGGACACTACAAGAAAGGAAACCTCCAGGCTGGACACCACAGCCACCACAAAGGTGAAACAGGAAAATACCACAAAGGCGGACACGCAAACCGCCACAAGGTAATAACCATTTTCTATTTATTTAAATAAGGTTCTATATTCTATGGCAACTTGGGAGTACATAGGCTATATTGTATTCCCACATGATCACCTGGGCTGTATAAGCAGCTTTCCTTCCTGGCATGTGATAGGAGCCGACTATGGGATATGAAGATTTAGGTTTATTCAGCCAATGAGCTAGGAACTTGTAACTGAATGCTTAACCCTTTCCCGGACAGTGAACGGCTATAGCCGTCATAACAATAAAAAATCTATTGTGTTTTTTTACTGTCCGCCAATGTGTTAATACTCTTTACTCCTTTTTATGCTGAATGTGAACTGAACAAGTGTGCTCTATCGTAGACCACATCGCTGCTTAACATCAGGCAGGATAGTGGTCAAACGCTTGTTCATAGTGATTGAAAAAAAAAATGTGGCCGATGAGTCCTTGTATATAGTTCTGTTTATCCCTTTCGGAAATTTCGGGCGTCAGTGTTTGTATATAAACTCCTTTCAATCACCCTTAAGAAAAGAACAGGACTTGGTACGTATCCACTTGTATTCCATTTCATATTTCTTACTGTAAAATAATATACAAATGAAATGTTGATTAGGTAAATTTTGACCTCTTTTGCCACGGCCACGGCCTCACACTAGCTAAAAAATTATATCCGCGAGGTCTGAATAAAAGTTTACCTTGTCATATCACTCAGTGCGAGTAATGCGAATTGAAATATCAAAGAAAGTATCAAAATAATAATCACATCCTAGGAATAGTTGACACACATGTACGAATAATACATTTTTTTTAAATATTTTCCATTAGTACATATTTCTCGTCCTATCACTCACTGTCACACCCAGCATGTTTCTTAGAGGTCGCAATGTACTATATCTCTAGCATAAGTACTTACTAAAATGTTTTATACAATAGTGTTTTGTGTGACATTATCCTAGAGAATTATTTCTGCGTACCTACATTAGTTTATAAAGGGACTAGCTATGTCACGCTGTGTTACTCGCGTGATATTCCTTTCTCTCGGGAATAGTGGGTTTTTGCTTATAAAAGTGCCACTGTACACCTGTTGTTGTCATCATAATGCACCGCGGAGGTGCAAAAGCCCTTGACAAAATCAAGCCACTTCTTTAAAAAAAAAATACACTTCACGCCTTTAATCCCAAAGCGGGGTAGGCAGAGGTACTTGCTAAAGCAAATACCCACGGTTCACCAAGCGTATTTAACCCAACGTGACAGGGGGTGAGCCATCGCCGTTATAGGGTTCACACACCTTGTGGTGTGCGGGTTTCATCACGATGTTGTCCTTCACCGTACGAGCGTTGCGTTGCGTACATAGGCCCTGAAAAAGAGTCCCATTGGTACACGTCCAGTAGCCGGACTCGAACCCGGGACCTCCCGGTTACAAGTCAAGGATCCGACCAACTGGACCACAGACGCTCTAACTACTTCTTTTTAAGCGACTTAAAAATTGGAGTCTTTCTCGATTCGTCATTTTTTTGTTAGAAAGATGTTATTTCAAAGGTGTCCCCACGATAAGGTAGTCAGGGTTTGGTGATGGCAAATTCGATAAATAGAGGGGAACATCATATGGGCAGTAAACTAGGTAGAATGGACGTCAATTCTTATTTTCTTTAAAGGTTCGTAGGTGTTTTTTTCGTTGTCTTCAGCAATGCTTCGCTTTAACTCACTTCCGCGGCTCGTACTTTTCTTTCGCAAAAGTCTTACATTGTTGAAAATTAATTCATAGCGCAGTAAATTACTTTTTGATAATGATGCAGAATTCTGGCGAAGTGACAATGAAAATGCTCTGTCATGCATTCAATGCGATGCCTGCCTTCGCAAATTAAAAACAATTATAAGCACGAACACTCTCCCTCTGAGAATTTTGCGCATGTATGAACTGGTGTGCCTTGTTTGATACATTGTAATTTGCATTAAATGCATGAAAAAGCTTTTGCACTGGTGTGCGCAACTTTTCATAACAATGAACTTCGGAAAAGTGAACCTGAGTTATACACAAATCGCTTATTTACAGCAAGAACGCAACATATCAAAATGTAACACTGCTGAAATAACAATCTTATTACTATTACTAAAGATTCTTTTCACAATAACAAAATGTTGTGAAATATCGCGTTGTTGCAGTAAATGAGCGAAATATATCTCGTCTATCAAAGGGACAACCTCACCACGACTCGAGTCTTATTGTCTGTTGGTGAACAGGCCATTCTGTGGAGACGTGCTCCTCTCGGTACTTCCTTTTGCTTCACACGTTTTCTTGACTCCATAGTTATAAATTAAACATATTTAAAGTCCACAACGTTTTTGACCTCGCTCCAGCTCAGTCCAACAGCTCTGCTCTGAGATCTGATTATTCCCGCGGGTCCGCCGTTTAGAATCTAACCTTAGAAAACAGCCCAGTTATAAGAATGTACCTCATGATTTCTTTACCCACAGACTCTTCTTCTGTTCAGGGTTATTCCTAGTGGTCAGTCCAAAGGCTCTTAGGTTGCCGGTGCCGATTACCAAATCCAATTGACTAACGAGAGCTTCCTGGGTTCGGCTGGACCGACTTGGCTAATTCTATTCTTGAATTATGCGTCGGGAAGGATTAAAATATGTATTTCTTCCCAAACATAGAGTGCAAATCTTTCTAC
Source organism: Conopomorpha cramerella (assembly GCA_012932125.1). Taxonomy (NCBI): domain Eukaryota; kingdom Metazoa; phylum Arthropoda; class Insecta; order Lepidoptera; family Gracillariidae; genus Conopomorpha; species Conopomorpha cramerella. The sequence continues at coordinate 4,582 of SJJU01016561.1, forward strand.
GGCAGAACAAATGTTTGCCGTTATAGTACCTAATAATTACATGTCAGATAATTTTTAACCTGTTGATAATAAATACCGATTCGATTATTTCTACTGACGGCCGTGACGTCATCCATCACATTATATTGTTACGCTCATGTCTACTCATTGCAAATTTATGTCAATATTTATGATGAATATTTTCGTAATGATGTAACATGCATCATCATCACACACATAACAACATCGATGACGATGAATAATTATTTAAAAGATCGACCATTTTATTATTGTTTTGAAATTGCACGCAATGTTGTTGCTGAACGTAATTTAATTGTTAACTTGTATTATGATTAACCTTTTACCAGGCAGAGGGAATATATTATATTACACTTAATTTTGAATATTAGTTCGTTGAAATATAGTCAAAAGTCAATGAATTTCTAACAAACCTTCTGTCTGTTAAAGGGTTAATAGTGATTGAATTTTAAAATTAAACTAAAGTATTGTTATCTTTATATTGTACAGTCAATCTGGTCAACCACGACAAGGTTGAAATTTCTATGAATGTCATTAGACATTAAGGTTCATTTTCAGCTTGTGACAATATAACAACTCTACCTTATTGACCTTTTTTGTGACACAGAAAGTATTACCAAACTGATAGGTACCGTACACATAATATAGGATTTAAAATAATAAGAACATCTCAATCTTGATTTTCACATGTTTATAGTTTTCAGACTGTCTGCAGATTGGACAAAGGTCGCGGGTTCGATTCCCGCTTCCTTCACTGAGGCATTATCAGTGACATGAGTCTATTGACATCTAGAGTAGCTAAAGAACGATGAATAAGAGATGGCACGTCCACAGTACTCACACTAATGCAATTTGACTAATATATACAGCATGTTATTTTTTGCGTGTTACCAAGCCATAAGGTTTTGTGACATGCCTTGTTTGGGATGCAGCTAATATCGGAAAATGAATAGAAACACTCTGTATTTGTATGTAGTAACACGTCACACCGCTCGTTTATTCACAGACGCTACACAAGCGCATAGTGTAAATGTGTCAACCCTTAACTTCACGATTTTTTTTTGTCTGAATAAAAACCATGGCCTGCACCATGGGAAAAAAAAATAAAAGTGGTCTAAAGTCAAAGCTGCGTTCATACGTATTAGTTGTAGGTACCTTTTCCAATAATTTACAATAAAAAATCTGTAGATGGGACGGCTAAAAAAAAATCGAGAAAATTTATTCTGATGTAGTATTACATCACTATGCAGCTAAGGGTTAAGATGCCAGCTCTTATTAATCGATCTACTACTGTGAAGTATTGATCCCAGTACCGACTCTGATATTATAGCCTTTATTTTAATAGAATTTATGTATTAAATTCGAGGAACGATTTGATCGATCGATATGTCACTTTGCGAAATATTTTACCGGATTTTCAACGATAGAGATGTTAATTCACGCCTTTTAATCCCAAAACTGGGTAAGCAGAGGCCCTTTTACGATGGAGTGAAATAAAGGAATCAAAACTATCAAATGTATAAACCTTACCCAGATAATGTATTATCCGTACAATATACCTACGAAATCGCATAACATTCGTCGTATTAGTGAACAGACTATAGTCAGCTACTTTCCTAGTTTTTACCCAAGTAGTAAAATAAGAGCCTATAAAAGAGCTTTTATAGGCTCTTATTTTACTATTTTACTACTTAAAAGAGCTTTTATAGGCTCTTATTTTACTACTTGGGTAAAAACTAGGAAAGTAGCTGACTATAGTCTGTTCACTAATACGACGAATGTTATGCGATTTCGTAGGTATATTGTACGGATAATACATTATCTGGGTAAGGTTTATACATTTGATAGTTTTGATTCCTTTATTTCACTCCATCGTAAAAGGGCCTCTGCCCTACCCACGACCCTACGGAGCAGAGGCAGACATGCTGACCACTACACCAACGGGCCCGTCAAATAGTAAAATAAGAGCCTATAAAAGCTCTTTTATAGGCTCTTATTTTACTACTTGACGGGCCCGTTGGTGTAGTGGGTCAGCATGTCTGCCTCTGCTTTCCATAGGGCCGTGGTTCGATTCCCACCGCTGGCAGGTATTTAGGTGATGAGCTTTTAAGTACTTGTTGGATGTGTCTGGGTGTTTTATTTATATAAGTATGTATTTAAAAGAAAAAAAAAGTAATTAAGTAAATATATCTCGTTGTCTGATTTCCATAACACAAGTGCTTTAGCTACTTAACATGGGATGAGGGCAATGTTTGTGTTGTTGTAAAATATTTATTTATTTATTATTTATTATTTATAGTAATTATTCACCAGGAATTAGTTATTCGTCGGCCTGTCTGTTTACCACCAGGCTCTGACGAACCGTAATCTAGTTGAAATTTTCTTTAAATTCATTGAATAATTTTGTTAAAGTTTCATTAAGGTTCTACACTATAATATTTCGTTATAACAAAAAATAACAAATGAAATAATTAATATTTTAATGGGTGGCACATATGACACGTATAACATAATTATTATTATGGTTTTTTTTTCTTTTCGATATGTAATAAACGCGGGCGGATCCGACTCGCACTTGGCCAATAAACAAACACGGAGTGATCCGTGTAATCCCATACCTGGGTAGGGAGTGGTACTTGTTAATCCCACGGTTCACTAAACGTATTTAACCCAACGTGACAGGGGGTGAGTCCATCGCCGTTCTAGCATTCACACACCTTGCGGGGTATGGGAGTTTAATTACGACGTTTTTCTTCACCGCTGCGTTGCATACTTAGGCTCTGAAAAAGAGTACTTCTGGCACACGCTAGACTCGAACCCGCGACCTCCCGATTACAAGTCCAGTATGCGACCGCTGTGCTAAACGCTGTGGACGCATTTATGCGAAATAGTATTTTTTTACCGTTACGAATTGGTCTAGGTAAAAGGATAAGTTTTACTGACTTTACATGGCGGTGAACAGTTCTACGAGTTATTCTGAAGTTTCAAAAAAACTGGTTGGCTTACTAACAAACTAATGTGATATCGTAACAAAAAAAATACAGTATGTAATTTGTGCATGTTGTGTTCACTTCAAGAAGATCGCAACTATATCGTATTTTTGTTTGTGTTAATAATATTAAAATTGTAGTGGTCGGTTTAGTGAACCAATAAATAAAAAAAATAAAAAAAGCTCTAGGGGGTTAAATTTTGAAATATTAACCCTTAGCTATACATCATAAAATGAAACTACTATACTATTTACTTATAGGTACAGCTCTTTCTCAAAGCCTATGTTCGTAGCATACACTCTTACTCCCTTCATTACTAATTTTATTATTAACCGATTTTGTTACATTTTGATGTTTCAGGGCCACAAATCGGCTGGTGGACACGACTCCCACCACAAGCACGGTGAAGGTGGCTCCCACAAGGATGGCAAAGCTGCGGGAAAAAAGTGGGTATACCATCACGGATTTCCGGCAAAGACCGCCAATTTGGTCGTCATCGATAGAAGAGAGGACGGTACAGGGCCGGTATTGTTTGGGCCTTGAGATGCCGAGTTGATTGTACTTAGTGGCTGGCTAGTGAAATTTGCGTTGCGATGGAACTAGTTTAAAAAAAAATAGATACGAAAAACAATTATGTCTTTGGTAATTTAATGAAAAACATTTTTAGACAGATAATATATTTGTATTTAGAAGTCACGGGTATGAAAGTACGGTTATCACCTAAAGTAATAGTTGCATTCCTCACGAAAAATACTCCCATGGTCTTTTCCAGGAGTTGCAAAATCTATATATATAAAAATGAATTGATGTTCGTTAGTCTCGCTAAAACTCGAGAACGATTGCACCGATATGGCTAATTTTGGTCTTGAATTACACGTGGAAGTCCAGGGTAGGTTTAAAAGGTGTATTTCTTCCAATCCATGGGATACAAAGGCGACTTCCTGTGGCAAAACAAATGTTTGCCGAGACACTTAGTTGTTAATAAAAAAAACATTTCTTTCGGACGGAAGTTGCAGGAAACCTTACGTATAATTTGCAGAATGATTTACTTTTGGAATTAGGAGCGGAAGGGTCTAATTTTATATGTTTCTCGTCATTGTTAAAATACCAAATTTATCTACTAAACTACCTTAAACAATGTAGATAGACCGGACACAGCTCCAACTTTCATTGGTTAGAGATCTGCGTGTCAGGTTTTCAAAAACCAGCGCGGAGTATATTAACTTCAGCTTAACAGTCAGGCTCATTCATAAACTCATTATTCAAGTTTTGATAGATCACAGTTTGTATTTTTTACTCACACGCGAGACAGTCTCACTCACAGTGAGACAAACATTACTTTAGCAGGGATCTGTGCTTGAGGGGAGTTTCAGAATATGGGCTATAAATGAATAAATAATATTGTTCAGCTGATGCGAGGTCATTTCACTCACTTGAGACGTAGAAAGCTCTTGGAATCCGCTTATAAGAAGTCGATGCCCAATGTCTTAGAGTATGTTTTTTTCAAATTTTCTTGTTTGCTTTTATATTTGTTGACTTTTTTTTATCGGGAATATTAATTCAAAAAATTAATCTACACATTCATTTAATGAAAAATGTACAAGTTTTTTGTCAATCATCTCTAAAACGGTTGCACCGATTTTTATGAAATCTTGTGTGTACATCGAATATGTCGAATAATTGGCCAGAAAAAATATATTTTTCAAAATTGAAAAAGCACGTTTTATATTTTTCATAATTTGCAAAAAAACGTGTGCGCGGTCAGCAGCCTGTTATTTTATAATTGAGTTTAGTGCACTTTCGATAGAGTTTCGGATATTTAAAAAAATATATAATTGCGTTACTGCGTCGCAGAAGTATAGACAGTGTTACGGTTCCAAGGTACTTGCTTGTGTTTATTTTACTAGTTAGCCACTAGGAATCAGCAATTAACTTGGTTTTATAGACAATTATTATGGAATTATAACGTTTAAAAAAGTTTGTTTAAGCTTAGACTACATTATTTAAAATCGCCAAATATTTTAAAAATATAAAGATGTTATTGTATTTTACAGTTTTCATTAATTTTATTGAAGTGATATTGTATTATCGGTTTGTAAATATTTATATGACTAGGTAGCTGTAAATATTTGAGGTTTTATACTTTTTGTAAATAAATGGGTGAATTTTTATGTTGTTCTTTTTTCTTGGGAGCATGCTTCGGTGGTACGTTTGTACTGAGAGAATGGACGAATGCAGGATAACGAAGGGAATCTACAAGAACCTGTTAGAAGGCCGTGTGGGAAGGGGTCGTTCTAGAAAAACATGAATAATGGAGAATGTCCAAACTAAAAAAAATCTTATCTAGATGTCGCTAGTGTGCGTCCGTGGTGACTTAAAATAAAAAAATAAAATACACTTCACGCCTTTTAATCCCAAAGCGGGGTAAGCAGAGGCACTTGCTTAATAAGCAAATGCCCACGGTTCACCAAGCTTATTCAACCCAACGTGACAGGTGGTGAGCCCATCGCCGTTATACGGTTCACACACCTTGTGGTGTGCGGGTTTCATCACGATGTTGTCCTTCACCGTACGAGCGTTGCGTTGCGTTGCGTACATAGGCTCTGAAAAAGAGTCCCATTGGTACACGTCCAGTAGCCGGACTCGAACCCCGCGACCTCCCGGTTACAAGTCAAGT
>SJJU01016564.1:0-10550 GCA_012932125.1 Conopomorpha cramerella
CAGAATAATGTTTTCTGTCTATAAATATTTATATTAATATATTTAAACTTATTCACGTTGGTTCCCCCATGGCTTCGTCAAACTAACGCGTTTAGCTTGCGCCAGCATTGGCTTGCACAGTGGCGTTGTACAACGTATGGAAATGCTGTACGATACTGTGGCATTAGTACGGAAAATCACCAGAATTGTGAAGCTACAAAGCTATGTGGATCAAATAATGAAGCGGATTAATTTAAGGCTAGCAGACTGTAAATTAAATGAAATATGAGTGAAATATTAGTTTATTATTTTTGGGTACAAATTAGTAGAAAGACGAGTTGATAGCGAGAAGACATTAGACACATCATCATCAGTCCATACTTGTCCACTGCTGGACATAGGCCTCTCCAATTGCACGCCACTGTGATCTGTTTTCCGCTATAAACATGTGAACGGTGATAACACAAAAAAGATGTTCTGAACATAGATGCAGACGATTAAATTGAAGATATTTACATAATTCTGGTATTATTACACAACACGAACACGATCTGGTATTATTTGAACACGTCGATACTCCTGATCATTAGCGTTCCTTCCATTTGACACCACTGAGATCAGGTTACAATATTTTCACGTACAAGTTAATACTATAGTTATGTTTATTTATTTATTATCCGTTTATTTATTGAATTCATGTTGTACAGGATCTTAAAATTACTGCTTTGTATGTAGTATCAATACAAAGCCTGGAAGGTCATAGCAATAGAATTAAATGATTTTGCTGGTGCATTATCTGTGTAAATAATTTTTTTTGGAATACGTCAGCGTCCACACCTTTGCGGACGCGAGTTGAACGCGTTGGTTTGACTTGGTCATACAGTTGATTTGCCTTTAGAATATACTAGATAGTCTCTCTTTTTTTAGTTAAATTCTGTAACAGAGAGAGAGAGAGCATAGAAGTAGAAAATAACAATATGCCAAAGTATATTGTAAAAGCTAATGAACTGTATAAATAATAGCCTTTTACTTTTAAGAGGTTAACAGGAGGGATTCGTCAGTTTTTTTTTATAATAATTACGTATGTGTGTGCCAAATAATTTATCTAATTAATTGATGTTACTCTTAATGCGTACCTACAGTATGGTTATATAATATAAATTATTGGTAGACCAAACGAAGTGATGTGCAATTTAATTATATAAAAATCTAAACGACACAAAAAAGACAATACCAATGTATGTGAATTATTATGTAATATCTCATTTCGTTACGTAGGTGTATCCATAGACTATAGGAAGGTTTGATGTCAAGCTAGTCTTTCATCCGGAGCATAGACAATAAACACTAGTCGAAAGATTGATATGATGATTGACGTGTGGGACTCACTATTTCCACCACCATTGTAAAAGGTAATATTGATACTAATAAGCGTTAATTAAATTGGTGTCATTAATTACATTGTGTTATTAAAAACGTATATATTGTAAATAATAATAAGTGCAGTCGAGTACAGCCGGTGTGTGACACTTTTTGTTATAACAAAAGGCTTGTCAATATCTTCATGGAAATACAGACAATCTAAGAAAATATAGATAAGCCTTTTTCAAAACTCTACAAGTGCTATGCTCCTGAATTATTTGACTGTAGGTACTCAATCAGAAGTTTTCTAACAATCAATCTGTCAAAGATAGTTGAAAACGAAAGAGATGCAACTACTTTATTCTATGATCGTTCGTCTTCGGACTCGCTCTTTTGTGGGTTTTTTTTTTAAAGAAAACTCATTCCCATTAAAATACGTCGATATACTAAATATTCCCTTTGATTGCATTGTTTAACAGAAACAACGTAATTGACTGTCAAATTGCGTTTGTATGTAATGGGAGGTTTTCTGACAGGTGGCTTATTAGTGTTTCAAGAAATATCAATAGGCACCTAGACAGGGTTGTCATTTCATATTTTTATTTTTTGTTGACAATTCTAAAATGAGTTTCTCCTTGAGATCATGTCTGATTAGCGCCATCTGTGAGATGTTTTGGAACTACTTTTGACATATTCGAAGCTATCAGAAAACCTCTCATTATGTTGAATGTTTGTGTAAGAGTAGGTATGGGACGCTTAAGGAAGAAAGACTAAACACTCAGACCAAACAAGACTAGACTTGCAATTCGCGTACCACAGTTGTTCAGTCTGTCTCTTTCACACCAACATGTATGGAATGCGAAGCAAACTACTTTCACTTCTACTACCAGTTTGACAGTTCGGATCCATAATTGCTCTGCTACGCAGTAAGGGACAGAAAGTGAAAATGTCGTCCGTATTGTTGGCTCGTTTATTCTATACGTCATTTTCGTATCGCAAGTGTTTGGTCTGAGACTAAATCATTAAAGTCAATCACATTTTATGACACTTTAAAAAAGATACTGTCTGTGTTTTAATGAAAAAAAAACACGTGTCTTTTTTAAGTTAAAAAGTACTTTTAGAATTAAGCATTTCTGACTACTAATATAAGTTCCCAACATATATAAGTGTTCTACCTTTTAACCATTCTAAATATTATATATTTGAATCCAAGACTTTCTAAAACTGCCAATCAATTTTAATCCTTAAATGTAAAAGTAAAAAATATTAATTTAGAATGTGTGCCGTTGATTTCCCGTTTAATAAATGTATATTCTGTGATATTCTAGATTCAAATAGATATGATATGTATTTATGTGTGGTGTTTGTTTTAATATATTGTTTTTGTTCATTTAATATGTATAATAATAATGTTCATTAACTGTGGTCTCTTTTTTTAATTCGACAGACCATTTGACAGTTCCCAATCGCACAATTTTGTACTCTGCTTCAATCAAATTAGAGTGTATTTTACGGGATGAAGATCTTTAACCGTTTGTATTCAATTTTCAGTTTAATTTTCATAGGAATAAAGTCATTTTGTACTGTTTATATGAAGAAGTGGATTTAATTTTTCGTTTGTGACATAGAGTTCCTTGGGGAAAATTGTTTGGTATTGTAGGCTCAGTAAATATCTCGAGTTTCAGCAACGTTTTTAATTTGACCATGTATGGTACGTAAAACATTGTTCGATAATTGATAATTTTATTTAAACGGTTATCAACTAGGTACCTATTAAAGAACTGAATTTTAGTGTGTGTGTGAACGCTTCTAAATTAATTAACAAAGATATTTTTCTCCTATAGATAGATTGTTTAATCACAGTCGTGTTGTGTTATATAAAAATACTAGCTAGGTAACCTACTAAAGTAAAAAGTCGAGGGTTTAGAATGCCATTAAAATTTCTATGAATTTTGTTGACATCTCAGTAAATAAATCAATAATTTCAATTTCCTATAACTTTTTCATCTTCAGAATACGATAAAACTTATTTACGGTTTTCAATTCTGTTTCATAGACTTCAAGTCACTAGATGAATGTGTCACATATACACGTAGAATACCAAAAATAAATACATTCTTTTGTTAAGCAAAGGAGGGGAACATTAACTGAAGGAGGCTTGTCGTTGTAAAAACATAACGCCTTGATCTGAATCTGAATAAAATAGAACGCTGTAAACTAATTTCTCATAACCGTGCGTTTCCACCAGCCAGCAGAAGAAAACATGTTTGACGTGGGCCTAGTGATCTGGTCATTTGTACGGTCGGCCAAGAAAATGGTCTATCAGTTTCGATGACACTTTCCGTGTCACTAAAACATCAATAAGGTAGAGTTGTTATATTGTGACAAGTGAACAATGAACCTTCATGTTTAATGACATTCATGCGAGTTTCAACCTTAGGGTGGTAGAGCAGATTCTTGGCCGACTGTACGTGAAATACGACATAACCAGCGTACATAGATATGTGTCAAACAAGTTTTCTTGTTAATGTTTGGCCGGTGGAAACGTAGGGTAACGCCGAGACCGTGTGGTCATCTATTTTTTTATTTTTCCAATGGGGAATCATTAGACAATCATGACGACCCGTAAAGCCCTGCGTTTTAAAACAAAAAAATACACCCCCCCCGGTCTATTCTAATGCCATCTAGTGGTGGATTTTGAAACTACCACTCGTTAATTCCCCATTCAGTACTTTTGCCACGCTTTAGTCTTGTCAGATTACATACTACTCTAATTTGACCGACAGTTTGTAATTAAACTTAAACTTAGGCTTAATAAACATAGGTAGATACGTTTTTGCATTTTCCATTGTCGAAAAATCTGTCACCTGGTTTTGTTATATGCGCTTGGCCTAACATTTTTGGAGATGTGTCATTCTGGTTATATTGTGACGGGTAATAAACGCTAGTAGCTAGGTAGTTGATAATAATATGTATTTAACTTTTTACCGTTTAAATATTTATGTAATCGAGTTACGTTACTTGTACCTATGTAGAAATACCGTTATGCATGTCAATGAGCACAATTCATTTATAATCCCAATACCTAAATATTGATGTACGAAATACCCATAAATCTGTATTTAGGGTACCTAGGTAGATACGTAGGTACCTACCTAACTGTTCGAGTTTTTATTTTAATGTTTAAGTTTAGATAATAATGGCATTCGATGCTTCATTTTGTGTAAATAAGATTTACGTAAATTGTTAGAGGTTTATTGTGCAAGAGAAAATAAAATATATTGTGGTCTGATAACATTGTTGTTTTTGTGTTTTTACCTTGGGGTTGGGAGAGACCAGCAACCTAGTATGTAGATTACGTTTTCGACCAGATGGCGACACTTACCAGCCCAATGGGTAATTTTCTTACATAGAGTAACGGGAAATGTTTGTTGACCTTTTTCGGGCGGAAAACAAAGTTTGCCAGTAATGACAGTTTTCCGCCCGAAAAACGTCAACAAAAATTTCCCATTACTCTATGTGTTCATCATCAGACACATTACGTCCACTGCTGGACGAGGGCCTTCCCAATGATTTCAATGATTGATTTGGGGGAAAATACCAATGACCGCCACGCTTGGCAGGTGTGTTGGCGATCGCAGTGGTGTTGTGAGTTGTGGTTTAACTCACAGCGTTATCGAGTGCCGATATTGACTTACCTAACGTTAGAATCATGACAGCGTGTTTTACCTGTAACAGAGTTACTACACCACTCGATCATTCCTCCATCGACAGCTTCGTTCAACCGATCGAAATTGATTGACTGGTCTGCACTAAGATTGCTTAGATTCCATAGCGATCCGATCGGTTGCGACTGCGAGCGTCTTATCTATTACATCTTAGGAACTGGTGTTGGACTGAAGGTAGGTACGCATTGAACTTACCTAGCCTTATTACAAAAAACAGGTATTTTGTACTAGATATCCAATAATTACAAAAGTTTAAGAATCTGGCAACTTTCCATTGCGTGAATGTGTTTTACACGTCGTGTGCTTTTAAAAATTGTTCCAAGTCAGCTTCAATTGTGATTGACAGTTCGATACGACTTGACTGACAGTTTTGACGCCGTCATTCATAAAGTTTTTTGTTTGTGATGTGGATTGTTCGGACGATTGCATTAATTTTGTGTCGAAATAAGTTTGTTTATTTTTATCAAATTACTTTTTCTAACCAGCCAGTTAAAGTAGACACAGTGCAGTAACTAAAATATTTTATTCCAACAAGGACACTCCTTTCATTAATCCAATCTATAGTAAGTATAACTTAACATGAGTACTTATTGCGTCATTCGTAAATAAAAACAGCACTACATTTTGTTTTTGTTACAGATTAAATTTGTTTTGCAGCTCGTTTGATCTGCACATGATTGCGTAGTTTGTCGTTTGATGATTTTGGACGTGAACGACATGCCTCCCGTGAAGCGCGGGAGACGCGGGGTCAGCGACGCTGATGATGAGGACGATGATTACAGGAAGAAGAGGGACAGAAATAATGAGGTAAATATGTTTACAGTTTTTACAAAACAAAATGCTTTTGAAATGGCTGTATTTCAGTGACTTACTTAATGTATGTGATGGATCTATTACTATTACAAAACCAAACCCATACAAGTTTAATATGACCAATAAGTTGTTACTTTACCGAATGTCCATCTGTTCTCAACTTCTAATTTGCTCCATAATACTAGCATCAACAGTTGGACCAATAAAGCAACAGTTGAGATTTGGAATTAAAGGTCCCCAGCACTTTTTGAAACTGTAAGAGTTCATCCTGGTTCTAAATTTAAAAACAATTCAAATACACTTCACACCTTTCAATCCCAAAGCGGGGTAGGCAAAGGCATCTGCCAAACTAATACCCACAGTTCACCAACTGTATTTAACCCAACTTTACAGTGCGACAGGGGATACACCATCTCCGTTATAGGGTTCACACAACAACAATTTAAAGTTAACCTTTTCAAATGTACTAAACTATGTCTATATCTTTCAGGCAGTGAAGAAGAGTAGATACAAATCAAAACAGCGAACACAAGAAACATTCACTCGAGTCAACAAACTGAAAGCCGAAAATCAAGTACTGGAAGAGAAAGTTAAAACTCTCACAAAGGAATTACAATTTTTGAAAGATCTGTTCCTGGCGCACGCATCAAACACTCAGAACCCAAAATTTGACAATGTCAACCTCGAGAAATTGCTTGAAGACATACCCGAAGAAGACAGCAAAGAGAGCAGCAGTAAAAAGTGAATCTGTGTGATAGAAAGCCCATATTCTTAAACTAGAATCTATCACTTGAGCAAAGTTTGTCTCTTTTACACCTAACTACCAGTTAGAGTAGGACAAACATTGTTTCAGCACACATTGTTGTTTGAGTCGAATTTCAGAATATGGCTTTATGGTGTACATTCATCACATTAAACTTTAAGTTTAGACATTTTGTGATCAAAATAGCTGTAGATAAGTAACATAAGAAAACAAGTTATTAATTTGCAGAGATTTGATATATAAAATAATAATTAATTTGCAGGAACTTGAAATTAACAAGCAAGTCTTTGTACAAAGCACAATAGATTGGATTGTTAGTAAATATAAGGTGGAAGCCTATATGTTAATTATGTTGTGCTAAGTTATTTCAAAAGTTTCCACTGCTCTTAAGTGAGTATGAGGGGAATTTAGTGACTTGATTTTTGTGGAAAAACTTGTGCGGAACCCACCTAACGTGATATAGCTCAGTTCTATTCATTATTACTTAACTGTGTTTTAGCAACATTATTATGTTATAATATATTGTTTATGCTTGCATGTAATTTAGATTTTTATGTAATAAATAAAAGTATGCCAATAACATTAAGTACATAGGGAAAATAGCTGTAAGTTAAACTTTAATTTACAAGGCAAATTGATTATTTTGTTTTGTATTTATTAGGACTGAACAAAGATATGTTATATTATATTTGAAATACATAAACATTTTTAGTATTTAAAAAATTCTTTCTATTTCATTTTTACTTTGTCTCTCACACCTACATCACTAAAAGTGCGATAAGTCTTGGTAAGTCCGCTTTTGACTGTGCTGAGCAACTACCTACCTTTTTTTTTAAAAGGATAGCCCCTGTTCCACATATTCGTACTGGTAGGGAAGAATTGAATATTTTTCCATATTTAGCTAACTACTAGAATATTTTACTTCCATTTTAAAAACCATCCTCGATATTATATTAGTCCTTAGAACCTGAAGTGTTAAGCTCGAGTAGACCTTGACTGTAAGTCGTCTTAAGGATTAAATGAAAACAGTGTGAGTCTCTCAGTATTTACCTATCTTACTGTCAATTTATTATTATTAGTTGAAAAGGCTGACATCTGCGTAGGATTCTTTCATTCATTTTATCCGTTTGTTTATTTACTTGTGCCAGGGAATATAATTCTTTAGGTTTACAGGTGTATTAAGTTTCACTCGCAAGTGTAATCTAGACGCCCGGTATTTGTAAAGTTTTCAAACATTGTTAGGTACCTACTCAAGAAATAGGTAAAAAATCTAAATATATTGCGCAATAATTTCTTTCTCCACATGATACGTAGGTACGCAACTGATGATAGGCAATAAAATATTACGTCATTTCTAATATTAAATAAACAAATACACAGTGAGATCAATTTGTTATTTTTCGAGTACACTAACTTTAATTATTTAATGATTTTGGACGATAACGACATGTCTCCTACAAATAATGGGAGAAGAGGCGCGAGCGACGATTACAGGGATAAGAGAGACAGAAATAATGAGGTAAGTGTTAAGGAAAAGTATTGCACTCATACAATTCCCATGTAGGTAATTTTTTCTCGGTAAATCTCATAAATACATGCAACCATATGTATTTATGACTAGCTGACCCAGCAAACATTGTTTTTGCTAAATATATTATAAATCCTGTTTCTGTGGGAATTTCGGGAATCCCTTTTTTAGTGCACCCCTACAGAACTTATAAGCTAAGTCTGCTAAATTTTAAGTACCTACAATACATGTTTGGGCTGTGCGTTGATTGTCTGTCAGTCAGCTTCACCTTTTATATATTTAGACACAGGCTAACCTACCTACATTCAGCAGTGGACGAATATGGGCTGAAGATTATGATAATGAACCTACCTGTAATACATATATTTCTCCACTACTGATAAGATATGTATAAGATGTCCACTAGAGCTCATATGATTAGGTGCATCCTTATGTGAGTAAATATCTTACTAACTGGGTAAATTTATTCTGTATTTACTTAAAATTTACGAAAGTGAAAAGTCCATTACAAACTAGTTTTTCTGTAACCTGCGGAATAATATTAACAAACCCTTTTCAAGTACACTTCAAATAAAGTAATAGTGTAACTTTACACTATTACTATTAGCACCTATGTAGTACTTTTCCATCTTAACATTACACCAAAGACAATAAGCCCATAGCAATAATGGTGTTCACAGAACTTTTTTGTACTCTATAGAATTGTTTAAAATAATTATTAACCCAAAACTTTCATCAACAGGCAGTAAAGAAAAGTCGTTACAAGTCAAGGCAGAGAACACAAGAAACAACCACAAGAGTCACCAAACTCAAAGCAGAAAACCAAGTCCTTGAAGAGAAGGTCAACACGCTGACAAAAGAACTACAATTTCTAAAGGAACTTTTTCTAGCACACGCATCAAACTCACAAAACCCTAAATTTGAAAATGTTAATCTAAAAAAACTTATAGATGACATACCAGACGATAGCAGTATTGATAAAACTTAACTGCTGAAGTCAATAGAAGGTGGATTAATGCTAGTCCAAGAGGGTTCAAGCCCTATCTGAGATATTGGAAATTCAAAAAAATTGTTAGCAGTCACAAAAAGATGTCCCCAGCCCAGCACCAATTATTATGACTGGACTATTGAATGAAATTTGTATTATACAATCTTGCACACATTGAAGATTCTTCTTTGTTTTCTCTCTATACTGTTATCCTGGATGAACAGGCCTTTGCAAGCAGACCTAGAGTCCATTTGGTTTTAATCCATAAATACTACATATATAGAGTGTATCCTAAGCATATGTGAATGCTCAAGTGGACATAGTAACACAGAAAGGACTCAATCCACAAAAAGTTACTTCGGAGATATTGCGCTTCAAAGCTATTGACCCCCCATACATGTGGATTGAGTCAGGTTACATAAAAAATAGTTTGTGGTGAACTTTTATGTGTAAATGTTTTTTATATGATGGATATGTCTTAACACAATGGTGTAGCTAACTCAATTTCGGTCAAAGTGTGGATTGAGTCCTTTCTGTGTAACTATGTCCAAGTGATCTAAAGACACAACTTGGTTTTGTAGCGGAGCTGTAACTCTACCCTATAACACACAATGTAGGTTACGAGGTAGCGCCCCAGCTGCACTGTTGCCATGGTTAGAGCAATGCTTACCTCCTAATATGCAAAGTAATAGGAAATGCCCAGAGAAATTAACTAAGTAGCCATGGTACCAAGAATTGTTAAAAAATTACACCTCTATTAATTTTGTTGGTATAGTCGGTCAAGAAAGTTGCCTATCAATTTTTTAGGACAATTCCTGTGTCACTAAATGGTACCTATGACATGGCATATAGAAGCCCTGAGAAGTAGTCTCGGACTAGTCAATATGAACAACTTTCAAAACCCAGCAATGTTTTTAAGACCAATGCTTGGGGTCCATCTAAATGCAGAATAGCGTCAAAAAAAAAATAACCGTAGGGTGGTAAAGCAGGACCTTGCTCAACTGCACAGACAGATTCTGATTGTTGGAGGCTCGGATAATATAGGCTTGATGTAAAATTCTATTTAACTTTTAGGTCACGTGACACTTGTAAATACAGCTTGTATCCTGAAAGGAGAAGTTTAATGCTTTGTCTGACTTTTAAGAGTAATTCCCATTTGTTATAAAAAACAAGTATCTCTCTCCCACTTTTCCTAAAGAAGGAAAAGGACAAAGCAAACTTATGTTCAATAATGTTTTGTTCTTTAGAACAAATGGGAATTATCAAAATTTAATGTCAATTGTCAATAAGTGTCAAATGCATCACAATCTATACATAAGTACAGACCATTAACAGTTATTTTACCTCTGGCTGTTATAGCTGAAAGCCTCAACTGGCGTACCTATACGG
>SJJU01016569.1:0-17876 GCA_012932125.1 Conopomorpha cramerella
TACCGATCCCGCCTAGAATGGGACAACAGAAAGCTGATAATTGTGACAGAAGGCGATAGATATCTTCTGGGTACAAAACAGAGAAAAATTAATCTGACAGTTTGCAGACCTTGTCACCACGCACCGTTTATTCCCCGAATAACACGCTAATTGTCTGATTAGGTGTGTTGTAATCCGACACACGTATTGGGGGCGGTTGGCGGCCAATCATCAGCCAATATGACGGCGGCGGCCATGTGGTGCGCCTGCGCAGCTATTATTGATGACACATCGGCGGTCAGAGCGTTATCGTGATAGGCTTCCTGATATAATAGTAGGTGAATTATGCCAGAATCAAACAAACTTCGACATTGCTGCTTAACATCAGGCAGGGTGGTGGTCAAACGCTTGTTCGTAATGATAAAAAAAGATGGGAATATTGTATAATCAACTTATAGAGTCATTTATTAAGGAAACGCGCACTGACGTGTTATTAAAAGTTCATCTCAGTCATCAATTGGATTATACACACAAATCTCGAGACTAAAAAGCCTACTAAAACTATACCTAAAAATAACAGAATAAAAAAATCACTCGTAACATACCAGCACCAAGTCGCATCATATACCGACAAAAATGTACACCGCCTCTCGCTTACAGTGAAAGTATTCCTCCTTCGGGCGGTTCCCAAGCTCTATATCAATTATCATTACTGTGATGGGCCAGTACGCGGAGCAGACCCATCATTATCGTACTCATTATTATATGATGAAAACATTAGCCGATGGAATCCGAAGCATGCCGGAATAGTTTGAGAAAAGTAAGCCCATTTTATTCCTGGCTGATGACATGGTATTAGATTAGTTTAAGTATCTGCTGACTTATGGTCGGTGTTGTTCTACCTCCAATTGCTATAGTTAATTCAATAATATTTTCAAACATGCATGACGGATTCGGATGCACCTTGCTTTACTTTTCCGTAGCACATAACCGATTTTGTATAATATTGGCTTTGGTAGCAAATACCTACTTGACATGGCATTTCTTCTCTGAGACGGCTATAGGAGGACAAACTATCAGCTTCACCTATAATATAGGAATACCAGAACTCAATGTCTGACTGGGGTAGATAATATAGGTCCTATATTATCTACCCCAGTCAGACATTGAGTTCTGGTCCATTCTGGATACCGTTTCATTATGATCAAAAGGTTTACCTAAGCGGAGCGTTTCGCATATTGTACCTAAGTAGAACGTATTCTTGCCTATGCTATTAGTACCTACCTCTATTTTTTGTCTTATTAAAAACAATTAATATTATTATAATGCCATTCGCATTATAATTAATACCAACCTACATAATAATATCCTGAAATCATCGGCGTCTGAATTCATCAGTGAGAAGTTTTCTTTAAAAAAAAATAGCTTGCAAAACCTCAAAGACGAACAATCATAGATTATCGTAGTTGCATATTCTTCGTTTCCCACTATGTTTGACATATTGATTTTTTTTCGAATACTCCTAATTAGCTGCCAAAGTGAGAGAATATCCCGGCCAATTTACAAACCGATTTCAAGCCCGGTGAAATGGAACCAATTTCATGGCGTATTAATTCCGGCGCAGATTTCTGTGTGACATGAGCGTGTGACGTTTCTGAGAAATCCGCGCCATGCCGGAGTATCGACTACCGTTTTTAATCCCACAGGACTTTTACTGGCCCGCGCCACGTGTGCCGCGGGTTTTTGCGACACTTCTGTTGAAGCTAAAAAAAATTGCCGCTATGTTTGAGTTTTTTATGCTGCGATAAGAGCCTATGAGTAGATACCTACAGTACGCAACACTCAAAACTCGCATAACATGAGGTGTGACTATAGCCATGTCCCTATCGCGTTGGGTTAAATGCGCTTGGTTTTCTTTCAGAAAAGAAATTGTTCTGAACCGCGGCGTACTTTATTTCTATGCTGGCGTAGCTCTACTTACTGATTTTGTAACTATGCGAAATGATTTTTTATTACTCCTAATACCTCTACTATTTGTCCGTCTAAATCATCTCATTCGAAGATTCTGTCACCCAGAAGAGGAATTATAGATTTGAGTTTATCAAAAAATGCACTCAAAAAAATCTATTAGGTACCCAAAATATTTATTCCACATCACTTTCATAAGTAAAACTGTTCTTAGTGGGTTTCGAGAAATTAGCTGTACGCGCCTATATTGTTAACATCCCGTGGAATTTGGCGCATTGAAATTGTAGGACGTCCTGCTAAGCCACAGTTACGTGTCCATTCGTTTTATAATTACTTTGGTAAAGTGCAAGTTTCACGTTCTAAAGCATTTCGGTCTTTGTCTTCCTTCAAAATGAGTATTATTCCGGCACGCTTACGCCATTGTTGTGAGATGTCACGCTGTATCCGTCACCGCAGTTTGTCCAAATTTCGGTTTTCATTTCTGGGAACATAACAGAGCATCTTTTACGCATTTGTAACTTGTCACACCGAAATCTTTTGGATGTCTATGGGCCCGTTATGCACAACACTCGGTCCTTGGTCCCTTCTCGCTTCGACAGTTAGCTACACTGTTTTTTTTTTCTGTTCTTGTTCATGGCAGACGAATCTTTATGGCCAGTAATAAATTTGACGAAAGTAGAGCATTTTATTGGAGCTGACTTCTTTGGTAGTCGATGTCTGTTCTTACTTTCAACGGAATTCCTATGTTTTGGTCGTTTTAACAATAATTCTGTTCGAAATATGAATTATTGCCCGATTGTTACACATATTTTTTTGTGCAGTTTCGCTTTTGTAGGTCAATGTTTTTACTCTCGTTACTATTAGCAGCTCTTCATTTGATGTTTTCTCAGTAGGCTATTCGATCAAAGGCGTGTGTCTGGCTAATGGGTCAGTACCTATACACGTACCAAAAAGTCACTCACTTACCCACCTATTCTCCACTTCGCTTTCACCAAGTCGTGTACAGCTAAGTGAAAGTCAATCAATAATCAGTATCAGCGTCAACAATCGTTCAGAATAGGGTGTAACAAATGCGACACAATCCATTGGAATTTCACTTTTGCTTAATTATCCTTTCTGTCGCGTACACAGCCGATGAAAAGGCGTTGGATTTATGGAGGCACCCGAACAAGGCGCAAGGTTGCCTCATAAAGGATTGCTCATAAACGATAATTGTCGAGTTACGTTGTTGCTACAGTTAAATGTAACTCTTTTCTATTGTGACAGCTAGCGGCTCTTTGCTCTTTGTTCGCGTCAAACGGGACGTTTCGTCACGGAAGGATGGCAAGGGTAAACAAGCGGACAGACCGATCATTTCGCAGGAATCGCGAATGTTCCTGGCGAAAAAGGGTTTATTTGCCTTATAGCTTGTGTCCGTTATGCGATTTTCAGCCTTTCTCCTTTTACGACGACACAAGTTCTGTTGTTTTTTTTAACGACTTGATTGCAAGTTTTTTAGCAAACCCTTTTGGCCGATTGTAAAATAAAAAGAAGAAAAAATGGGAAATGGCAAAGGGTGTAACTCGGCGCTTTTGAGGTGTCTAACGGTTCCGCAAGAAAGGATTTTGTGCAATAAGGGTTTTTTTTATATTTTTGCAAAAGGGTTTTTATGAGGCTTCGTTGCTGATTGCCGAAAACATTTATTTTGCTCTTTCTTTGCATTAAACCCTGTACTGTTATCTTGTTTTTTGCAATTACTCTCTTTCAATACCGTAAAATATAAGCTAATAATTTCTAAAAAATCTAACCACGAATCCCATCATTATGTTAAACATGGTTAAAACATTGTTAGATTATTTTAAATTTCGAGATAAAGACTTGCCACAAAGGTCTCAGAACTTGTTTTAATAAAGAAATACATACATATATGTAATACTGCAATAAAAATACAAAACAGAACATTAACCGTACTTTTTTTAAAGAAACACGCATTGAGATCACCTTCGTTGTTGTTGTTGTTTATCTTTGGTTAATTTTCGCGCCGTAATACCCGTTTTAAACTTTTAATATCAACCGTACTGTTAAATTCCACGATGAATATTTGGTAGTTATGCGTAAGAACGTTCACAGATTTAAAAAAATATTATTACTATCGAGGCCTTTTATCACACTTACACGTGTATTATTTACAGCTAAATTTAGTTGCAGCCCGTAACTCTCAACTCGCAACCGTAATTATCCTTTCTTCTTTTTCAATTAGACTTTCAGCCGAAAATCTCAGCTACAGAAGTTATTTTAATTTAATTTATTGTTTAGGACATGAAATGTTTGCCGAAGTTTGTTGCCTATATAATTCTGTATTTAACATGAAAAAATTATTAGGTATTTTAATACATACATACTTATTAAACATAAATAGTAATAGGACACGCCCGTTTTCAAAAGAGTTAAGCAGAGATCATAGACTCCACTTGTGATCTTTTTCGCCTCTTCCACATGCATACAATATTATCTCTTCTTTTAATAATGAGAGAAAAGCCTCTCACTTGATTGCAGTTTTTTAGCAAACCCTTTAGGGTGGTTGTAAAAATGGCAAAGGGTGTATTTCGGCACCTTTGAGGTGTCTAACGGTTCCGCAAGGAAGGGTTCTTGTGCAATTAGTTTCTTTTTATTTTTGCAAAAGGTTTTTTAAAGTTCATTACTTTTGCTATTGCGTGTAACGTTTATTCCTTTTTCCTTTCTCTCTAGACATTTACGGTAAATTGCGTAGTGTCATCTAAATACTGTTAACATACTGCTTTGATTTTATAAAAAAAATGTTTGTAAAGCCGGTTTACGGACGTCAAACGTGGCAATTTCAAACATTGCAGTATGCTCGCTTGCAGCCCGTAGTATTGAGTTATTAAATGACTGACCGGCCCGCGTACATTGACTTTTAAAATGACATTGTCTCCGGCGTAATATGAAAACCCACTCAATATCGCTAATACATGATTACCATAACATGAATAGATGAAGACAAACTTTACACGAGCAATTTTGATACTTACCCGTACTTGTATAAAGAGGGACACAATGTATAACTAAGTAAGTTTATAAGGTTAAATACTAAATAACTAATAAAGTTAATCCTATTGTCATCTAATATATAAAATGTCCATGTCACAATGTTAGTTACCGTACTCCTCCGAAACGGCTTTACCGATTATTACCAAATTTTATATCCGTATTCAGTATTTCTCCCAATACACGGGATACAAAGGCAACTTATTATGGCAAAACAAATGTTTGCCGGGACAGCTAGTATTTCTATAAACATTATTGAGTTGACTACATGCAGAAGCTGAAAGTCAGGTTTCTGAGGAAATATTGTTTTTATTTTTAATAAATTACAAAGTAGGTATATTCTTGGCTAAAAGAAATGTGTACTTATTTTACTACACACATCAAAAGTGTCTAGGAATCAAGAACATTTATAGCTCTAAAAAATTTAGCTATTATTTATTTGAATCAAATCTAATCTCCTGGATTGGTCCGCTACCTAATTTCCCATGCCTGTATCAATGACTTATCACCACATTTTGAATAAATTATGAACGAGTTCAGTTTTTGTAAAATATATTCTTGATTGCAATGTTGTGTGTATGTGGAATAAACATAGTATAGAACAAAGCTTAGCGCTGTCTGTCCCTGTGTATGCTTAGATCTTTAAAACTTCGCAACGGGTTTCAATCCGGTTTTATTTAGCGGTTAGAGTGATTCATGATAGTTAGATAATACATGCATATAATAGCAGAGATTAACTGTTAATTACGTTGAAAAATTATTGGGCATTATGTTTAGAATCAATTTAGGTACTTCCTTAACTTATATTATGAAAACATTAGGTAAACCAGTCATGACATATCTTTATTGACGTTTATTGACACATAATTAGTACAAGCATATTAATGTAGCAGTGTTTCTACATACCTACAATTGTGTCATTTACTACAATTTCCAAAGTATTCATTTCTTCAGTACCTACCTACTTACATTATAACTTCCACTAAGAACGCAACGTTCCGCTAGAAAGCTAACGGAGCGGCATTTCGAAAGAAATTTCTCTACAAAAAAAAAACTAACCATTTCTCCCTATCATCATCGTCCTTTTCGAAACAAAAACAAACAAGTACAATTCCAGCCTAGTTTAGTTTAGTAGCGTCACACGAACAACAGTAACATTTGTGCCTACGCCATTGTCTGTGTACCGTATTCGGCACTTTCAAAGGCAATAACTGGGCTAACGGAAAAGAAAGTAGCCCCGTCTGTTATAAAACTGTTCTGAAATCATATTTTATTGCCTTTCAAACAAGGGTTGGTAGGGTCGGAACGGTTGCGATGAGTGAAACGGGACTTCAAATGTACCGCTCCAGTACAGTTGACGTGTGCACTGAACTACATGATGGTACAGTTACAAGACCCCAGGTGTATGAAGCTAAATTAGTTCAGTTTACAATGCTACGAGATTTACAGTTCAACGCTTTCTTTCACTGATAGTTTTGTTTTTATTGACTTATGTACATTTGTGTTAAGGTTTGCGAAAGTTCTGTTTAGTTTGGCGAAATACTCGCATGCTAGGATTCGATAAAATATATTTTTTGAGGTATTTCATAGACATTATTTTCTTCGCCGTTTGGTTTTCTAAATAGTGACCAATATTATATTGGTTGCTGATTGTTAAACAAAGGCCTCGTCGAAGAAAAAACACCGTGACTGCATTTTGATACAAACACAAATTTACTTACCAAACCAGAGAATGTAGGATTAAGACCACAGTCTTATATATAAATTAAACTTAACCCATGAGGGTATTTCTCTACCACTATATGTAGTTTGTCAAATGGTCGCATTGTACTTAATATTATATCCTCACACGAGTTTACTACATGTGCTATAGCTAGCATGTGCTATATCAGCTGCTATTTCACAAAATATAACAAAATTTCAATTAAAGAAACTATTGAACTACTGGGAGGAAGGGAAAATCACAAGTAACTGATTGGGTTCCCACTGAGGGACATAGGACGAAGAACGACCTAGAACTCGATTCATCTCTTGAACTTAGGAGCTAATAACATGTGATGATAAAGTTAAAGTTTAAGAGTACATTATGGTATTTGCCCTTCAACGAGAGACCGTAGAGTACTCTTTCAGGATAGAAAAAAAGGGTCTTAATTTCGTAACAGAACAAGAAAAACACTGCCACGTTCCGCTCAAGTCTCAATCTCTATAATGTGTTCCGACATCTTTTTATTCGTCGCCTAAAAACAAGTTAAATGTCCTTGCGAAATTGTCTTTTATGTATGACTTTTTGTCGTTGTATCCAGCTCCTGCTGCGATGGCTCCTTTGGCCCGATGCTGCCGCTAATGTGAGTCAGAAACAGCTCTATACAATTCGGAAGTCGCACAATGCACGGCACAGTAGGTAAGAATTACTTTATTGTGGGTCAAAATGGCCGTTTATGATCGGCCATTGTAATAGCAACCTATTAGCCATTGTTGGTAAACAAAGTGCAACAAGCAAACACGGGCGCGGAGTTTTTGTTTCATGTCGTCTGAAGATGCCGATGGAGTTCGGGGTTTATGATGTGACTTTTTTTTTCTCTAAGTTGCAAGTTGGGAGCCGGCGTGTGCCTAGTTTTTTTTATATTTTGTAAAGTTTTAATCCGATTTGGAAGTTAAGTAGAGAAACTAGAGCATATTGAACAATGGTGTCGGATTAGGTAAACTTAACTTTTAGTATTGCGTTGCCCATATTATAGTTATTCAACTGTTTGTACTCTAACTTTGGACTATACAGGTTGATGATTGAAGATACGAAATGCCCGTAAGCGGAAGGCAAATGGTTCTACATACCTTACAGAGTGACATGTCTTCTTGTGAATCACTTTTTTTCATCTATGAAAAATAAAATGTATCACTTCACACTAAAGATTATACAAATCAGCCTGACCGACTTGTACGTAATTCAAAACTGTGTTCCGTCTCTGGTTATTGACATCCACCAGATGGCAATCAGTAAGATGAGTAAAAACAGTGCCCTGCGGCTTCCTAAGGTATTTCCGAATCGTCCTTAATAACAACGGCAGCTTCACAACCAACAAAATTACCGAACTCGATTGTTCCAACTGTCATCGGTTCTACGGCTAATATGGCCGGCCCACTGCCACTTCAACTTGCTAAAACGATGAGCTATGTCAATGACTTTGGTTCTCATTCGGATCACTTCATTTCTGTTTCGATCCTTCATAGAAACGCCGAGCATAGGCCTTTCCATAGCACGCTGTGCGACTTTGAGCTTGTGGGCCAGCCGTGCCGTCAGTGTCCACGTTTCAGCTCCGTTGTCTCCGTCATTACAGGTAGGACACACTGATTGAAGACTTTTGTCTTCAGGCACTGTGAGATCGCTGATGTTAAGACTCAACGTAACTTCCCAAATGCTACCCAACCCATCTGAATTCTTCTGTTTACCTCGTCCTCGAAGTTGTTTCTACCCAATCACAATGTCTGCCCAAGGTATACATATTTTTGAACAACTTCGAGAACGGTGCCGTGTACTGAAATCGGTTCCGGTAGAACATGTTCATTGAACATGATCTTGGTTTTATCCAAGAATCACTCTATCTATTAAAGGAAACCTAGGCGTGAGGCGACTTTATTTTCTACCATGTATTAATACGTCATACTGCGGACAAATATCTTCATTTTCCACAATTCATGGTGCTCCTAACTCTTACATAAATAACTTGAAATCCCCAATCGACTCAGATCAAAAATATAGTAGGTAACCCCCATACAGAATGCTTAAATATAATAATTTAAAAACAACCCTCCCAATACAAATTTCATCGGCCAAAACAAATAGCTATTAAAATATCCTTTTTCGTACTAAACGAATATTTTATGGTACAATGCATGATCAAAGTGCGAAAAATCTAATCAAAATCACTCGTTAAAAATCGGGGACATTACGCCTATAGCTAAATAGGTACAGTCGCTTGCATTTGCACAACGAAATTAATAAAATAATATATTATAAAATAATGTGCTAAGGAAATGTTTGTGTGATCGATTTTATATTATGTTCCTTTATGTGCTGAAGTTCATAGTACTTTGGATAGAGTGTATTAAAATTGGATTTAAAAATATTAGGCCCTCGACCGATTTTGGCGGATAACTTCTTCGTTTATATCGACTGATAATATTTTTTTGTTGAAAAGAGGTATTCCAAGGGAGGAGTAATCTAGGCACATAGAAACGTAGATCGGTCACCTAATCTCGGCGAGTGGTACTTTACAAACCAAATATTATTCGTCAAAGTAAAGAGCAAATAAGAAGTAAGTAAATTCACTCTCTTCATATAAAAATCACAATCAGCTGATCGGGTTTTTTTTGAGAAATCAAATATTTTTTCCTTCCGGATCATTGACATTTGACACCCACCTGAAATAGACTCAGTAGATTTTGGCGTATTTTTTTTTTAATCACTATGAACAAGCGTTTGATCACCATCCTGCCTGATGTTAAGCAGCGATGTGGTCTACGATGGAGCACACTTGTAGGTGCCTATTCACCCGCGACTTGAAGACCTTCAGACTGTACTGCGCAGGAAACACAGACTCCGGCAAGTCGTTCCACATCCTGGCGTATGATGGTAAAAAGGGTATTTCCAAACCATCCTTTATGTATGGGTGGGTTAATGTGAGAGAAGCAAAAGATTTGACAGGACCGCAGCAAGTGGAAATCGATAAACTCTGCATGTACCTCTAGTAGATAGTCTGACTGTACATTTACGATGCACTAAAGTAGGTTAACCTAGTTTCGGCGTGATATGAAGATCCTGTGACAAAAAAAAACTTTGAATAAAGAATGTATGTGGGATACTTGAAAAAGTATAGGATGCATAGATTTCATAGCATAGGATGGCAATCGAGAGTAAGACCGAAATGGCGACATACATAGCGTATGTAGCTATCTTCTAGTCTAATATCCTGGCGTATTTCACACATGGTAACTTGACCCCAAATTAGGCACCTGTACCAGAGACTGCTACTCATAAATTACGTACTTACATGAATACGTTTTAACATCACATGCATAGATAAATAAAAATCCCAGACGCAAACAACAAGTGCCTCAGCTTACTAGAGCATTATTTTGGCGGCGGGAAGACTCCAGGAAGTTTGAACCTAGTCCATGTAGGTCATCGACGAATGCAATTTGACTTATAACAAGCAGTATACTTTCTAAGACATCCGACTGTACCAACCAAGTAAGCGATACTTCCTCCTCTATTAAGCGTATAATGGAACTAATTTGTTGATCAAACACAGGACCCTTTTGTATAGTACAACCCGAAATCTCGTTTCACTACCAACGAAATATCAACTCTATCACTGAAGCAATAGGACTGACACAGCCTACTTTTGACACAGTTGCTTTCGTACAACCCTGGACTATCTGAACGAAACAATACTAACTCTTACTTGAGCTACCGATACGTGTTATTTCTAGGACAAAATGGCTCATGTAACAATGGTCAATATATTTTAGCGAGACGGCAACAATACAAATATTGTCATACAGAGATCCGTCACGTCTGAGCGAGGCCTAGTTGGGGTCCGGTTGGAGGCAATTGTCGATGATATTGAGGGGCCTGTGGTCTGTCACATAACGCCATTCTGAAGGCAATTTGTGTAATAGCCTGATCAGATCCGTGAGGGTGTCACGTTTCCGTGGATTTCCTCACACAATGCTCCCCGAATGTGCCCGGAATGCTCCACCTTCAGATTAACTGACATTGTTTAACTGTCATGTTTGTGTGTTAGTTTAATTTGCACCAATTTGGCCGTATTCCTCGTTTAGTTAGGGTCCGAAATGGATTTAAAGTAAATAATTACTGTGTTAGTGTAATATGTCGCGGATAGCTCCGAATGAGGGGCCTTTAATATGTAGTACACACTAGTTTAGTTTGCACACTTTCTTAAGTTTAGGTGATGGCCTGGCGTCATAGGGCTTTACAGAATGTTTTTGACTTCTCCCGAATAGATGTGGCAGTCTTTTCTTTTTGATTGATAAGCAAGCGTTTGACCGCCTTTCTGCTTGGTGCTAAAGAGCGATGTGGTCTATATTAGAGCTGATCATCACGTCTCGCTGAGGCTTGAAGATTAACAGACTACTCCAAGTCATGAAACGATGACTTCACCAAGTCATTCCACAATTTGGCGGTTTTTTTTTTAATCACTATGAACAAGCGTTTGACCACCATTAAATGTCGTTCCAAAGATTTTGGTAAACTTAGCAACTGGTATGACGTTTCGGCGTTCTACTGATTGACCGCTGGTAAAAGCGCGAGGGGTATTAAATAAGCTAATCAAAAATCTTATTTCTAAAGAGCATCAGTTAAAAGACAGGCTCACAAGGTTTTTTTGATGAGCAAGTAAAGTCAAGTAAAGAAATAAGTCCTCACAATTTCTTCCAGAGCCTCAAACTGGTATTTCCCGTCTTGTGGAAAGCGGAACTGAATCGTCAATACATAGTTGAAAACAAAGTCGCCTCCCGCTGTCTATCCCTATGTATGCTTAAATCTTTGAAACTACGCAACGGATCTTCATGCCGTTTTCTTCAATACGTAGATAGTGATTCTTGAGAAAGGTTTTTATTTATAACACATGCAGCAGAACAGAGCAACAGCAGAGAAACACTATGGTAATGTACCTATAGGTATTGGCAAAACAATATTTAATATATCGTACTATAGTGTCAGTGCTAATCTAGCAAACGCGTCAAGGCTTGCTAACACAAACGCTTCATAACTACACCTAATGCGCTATGATTGGTTGTTGCAAGGGGACGAATGAAGTAAATGTGTACCTAATGAACAGGTGTGCTCCATCGGAGACCACATCGCTGCTTAACATCAGGCAAGATGGTGGTCAAACGCTTGTTCATAGTGATAAAAAATGCGAACGAACTGTACTTATGCAGAAATTAATCAAAATTAATCAAAATTAATCTAATTTAATCAAAATTGATCAAAATTAATCAAAATTTACCATAATTAATCAAAATTACCTAATATGCAGAATTAATCTAATATTTTTCTGTTTTACCCTACAATACAGGCACTTTAAAAAACGTACTTTTCCCATCTATATCTATGAACTTTTATTACGACTGATAGAATACAACAACCCCCATTTAAATAACTACTGAAGTGTTATGTGACACCAATTTTTTTTTCTTTATATCAGAGATCGAATCTGTCAATAATTCTGTAGGTACTTACAACACGGAATCGTACTAACATCTGATAGTAAGCAAAAATTTAAATGACCTTGCGTTCCATAAGTGTTCACTTGTAAAAGCGTTCAGTTTATTTTGGTTTCGCAAATATCAAAATAATGCAATTCCGCATGTATGGATAATAAAAGTGACATCAGTGTGTGGGGTCCACACTGTTGAAAATGTGAAACACGTATGAAGTAGGTAAAGAACTTTCTTCTACTGATGTATCAAAAGCGATGAGGGTCAAATAACACTGGTTTATCAGCAGTAGGTGAGTTTAAGTAGTCGGAAACCGCGGAGTTAAAAATGCGCGAAATTGCATCACTTTGTGCGTTATTGCGCGTGCGCATCCAGGGATTAAATCCGCACGTCAAAAGCTCAGTTTAAGCTCTACACTCGACACTCGTATCTAGTCGAAACGACGCTACCACTTTTGTATGAAATGATGGTTCGTTAAAATATCGGATGAACTGAGGATTTGTGGCCAATGGGTGACATATTTTTTTTCTTCAAGCGCACGTCACTTTTTTTTTCTTAAGTGACAAATTATCGAAGCGTATAGTCGCGTTGAAAATAACTGAAGTGGTTTTTGGCGCGCACGCACTTTTGGTAACGATTATGTGTAGATAAGCCTAAAAGGTTCACACTGTAACCTCTTGTGATTATTTTTTTGCTTTTTTTTGGTGAATTTCGCTTTTATCTCTTTTCTTCTCACATGAGCGTTTTGAGTTTTACACTGGAATGTTTGTTTCGTAGAAAACTGTTCGTTCTTTGCTTAGTTATTACGCTCTCCTTTCTGTATTTATTTTTAGTTATATAGTTACATAGGTACCTTTTTGTCTTCTTTTACAACACGTTACTAAAAAAACCCATAACCTTTTGTTTTCCAACTGCTCCATTTTTAGAGATAATACCTCGGAAAAAGACTACACTTTACTAAACAAGTACATTTTTGCACTATGACCTGAGCGGCCAGCCTTTGTTGTTTACCAGGAACTGGAGGTCAGTTTAAGACGGTCAACAACAAAGATGTTAACAAGAGTTGAAGGCCGAAATTGTATGTGCGAAAACCAGATCGCAGTGGGTGGTCCGGCTGGATGCGCCTGCGCAGGTCAGTCTGTCTGTATGTTTACACACACCCTCTTGTTACAACTCGGTTTCCGTCACGAAAGTGCGCGTGTGGATTTCTTGTCGGGTTCCGTAGCCTACTGTATATTTTTGTTCTTTGTTTTCTGAAATTTGAAGCATAGTTTATCCCTTTTGACATAAACACGCGAGACAAACATGACTTATGTAGAATTCTGATCTTATGTAGATTCTGAGTAGTTTTCATGGACCATGCAGTTGTTCTTTAAATGTTCCATGAAATCCTATCAATAATTTTAAATTTACTTTAATTCAATACTACCTTGGTGAGGTTTCATTCTTGCCAGGGTTGTACAACTTAGCTGCAAAACAAGACACGTTTTAGTGCATATTTTTCCTCATGATGACATATTCTCTGAATAGATCCGTCGATGGATATTTAAATATAATTAATAATTTCTAATTAAAATTCTAACTGATTATAATTATCTGTAATAAAAGAGTTTATTCCATTTTTAATTAAACGATTTCTTTAAAAAAATATGTTAACCACCAACCTAACGTTCTTCTACTGACTAAATACCTCACGATGGCCATATATATCATCATCAAAGGAACCCTAAAAAACCAGACTTGAAATATTTTATGAATGAAACCTGCCATCCTACCCGGCGCCTAAAAATATTTACTTTGGTTGGTTTCGAAATAATAACAAAATAACACGCGAATGGTTAACCAAATATCGTGTGGAATCAATGAATGAAAGGATAATACACACAGAAGCACAAAAAATGCTTGCTTGTACGAATGGGCTTTTGATAATATTTCATTAAAAGTGAAATTTTAACAAATTCTATTGTTATCGATTCCACGCTGATCTGGGGTGTAAATATAATGCATTCGCTGCCTTTCTTCCTCGTATTTCGTAGGAGGCGACTAGGAGATCTGGAAATTTAGGTTTTATTCTTTTACTTTATAATATTTACTAATTAACAGGTTACTGAACGCCCGTATTGAAATAATGCCTGATGTTAAGAGATGTATTCTACGATCGATTTACTACACTTTCTCTTGTCTTTTTGTTTCGTCTTGTTATTCCATTCCCATTTCCTCTACCAGTTTAGTGAAAACTAGTCAGTTTTTATTTTCGACAAGCAATAGCAATCATTCAGACTCGCATCGAAATGTAACACAGAAACTGTACTTGAACAGATTTTACAAAACTGAAATCATTTTTTATGGAAACGCGTACTGACATGATATTATAAGTTTAAAACAGGTATTATAGCGCGGAAATGAACCAAAGATAAGCATTCAGCTTACCTTCCTTGTTTGTCCGACGTTTCGACACAGTTGCATGTGTCGTGGTCGCGAGCTGACTGCAAAACTTGATGGAGGATACATTATATCCTTGATTAGAAATAGATTCATACCAATACTGTAAATGGGAAAGAGTTATCTGTCTGTCTATCTTTCATACTAAAACTACTGAATCGATTTAAATGAAATTTGGTGTTCGGGAGTTTTGAGCATGAGAAAGGACTTTGACTTCAGAGCATCTGTTGTCCAGTTGGTCGGATACATGATTAGTAACCGGGAGGTCGCGGGGCGCGCTCTTTTTCAGAGACTATGTACACAACGCAACGCTCGTACGTTGAAGGACAACATCGTGATGAAACCCGCACACCAAATGGTGTGTGAACCCTATAACGGCGATGGGCTCACCCCCTGTCACGTTGGGTTAAACACGCTTGGTGAACTGTGGGTATTTGCTTAGCAAGTGCCTCTGCCTTCCCCGCTTTGGGATTAAAAGGCGTGAAGTTTGTAAAGGACTATTTATAATGTACATAAATACATACATACACTTCACGCCTGTCTCCCAGAGGGGTAGGCAGAGACTACAGATCTCCATTTGTCACGGTCCTGACATACCCCATTCGCTTCATCTACATTCATACAATGTATTTTGGCAAAACAATGTTTGCCGGGTCATTCTGCAACTAACACTCCTACGGGCAAGAAAAAATCCAGATAAATCACTGGTACGACCACAGGGCTAGACTAGCTTTAAGTCAGACAAATAATTTTTACCCCTGCTTGCCTAGTGGTTAGGACGGAACATCGTGGATTCAGCTCTGGCTGCAAACATACCCATATTAGTAAAGTGTAAGGGACAAACTAATTTCCTTAAATTAGTTTTTAGCATTAGTAATCGTTTTTACAGCCGATGAATCCAAAATGTATGAGCGCCCGACGCGAGCCACACCGCAACTTAATGCAATGAGGCTCTATAGTTAAGACAATCAT
This sequence comes from Conopomorpha cramerella, assembly GCA_012932125.1. NCBI lineage: Eukaryota > Metazoa > Arthropoda > Insecta > Lepidoptera > Gracillariidae > Conopomorpha > Conopomorpha cramerella. The sequence continues at coordinate 15,649 of SJJU01016569.1, forward strand.
CTTAAGAAAATTCTATACAAAATGTGTTTGAACTTTCAGATTTGTCATTAAATGTTTAATCAATATTAGAAGGTCAACCGACCAGACGCTACGTAATTCACATTATTATTGTACCACCTAGTATGTGGATGATAAAGGAATCCAAACTCAAAATATCCATACACTAACTAATAATAGTGATATAACGATAAACCTATTAACCTAAAGCAACCAACCGACAGATAAAGTATTATCATAATAATGCTGCGATACAGGTAATGTTCATAATCAGCAATAGTACTTCCATGATGATGAAACATAAACGTTTTGCGGCAAACACTTTCATACAATAAGCTGGCTACTTAATAGCATATGTATAGGTACAAATATTATGTACTTAGAGATAACAATATATTTTGGAATCGACGAGTATGTTTGGCTTAGGTTAGGTTTGTGAGACAGTTTAAAGAAAAAGAAAAAAAGGACCGACTTCAACCAGTAAAATATTAAGATTTTTGTGGTTTTTTCATGGATGTCATTGTCGGAACCAAACCTGATTTAAATGAGATTTTCGAGGTAACAAACACAAAAAATACACATACCGTCAAATTGAGAACTTCCTCCTTTTTTGAAGTCGATTAAAAATAAAAAGCTATAACAATTATTTTTACTGATAGACAAGGAGAAAACAGTCAGTCGCGGGTGTAATTTTCTTCTAATTTCAGAAAACGAAAATGATTTTTGTTTTGGCAAACGTTGTTTTGCCAATTTACATTATTAACAGTGTTTCCCTACACGTATTATACATATATTATATCTATTACTAGCTGTCCCCGTAAACATTTGTTTTACCATAATGCCTTTGTACCCCGTGCATTGGGAGAAATACAACTGGTAGATGCAAAAACAATAGATAGAGGCCGATTCTCAGACCTACTGAATACGCATATAGAATTTGGTAAAAATCGGTAAAGCCGTTTCGGAGGAGTACGGTAACTAACATTGTGACATTGAAATTTTATATATCAGATATTGCCTCAGTCTGTGTTTCCAGCGCAGCAGTACAGTCTGGAGGGCGTCCATAATGAACAAGTGTGCTCCATCCTAGACCACATCATTGCTTAACAACAGGCAGGATGGTGGTCAAATGCTTGTACAATGTGTTAAAAACTCTTTCTCTAAAATCACTCTATATCTTAAAATAAACCGCATGAAAATGGGTTGCGTAGTGTTAAAAATCTAAGCAGACGTAGGGACAGAAATAGCGAGGCGACTTTGTTTTATACTATGCATTGAAGTTTCCTGGATTACTATTATTCTATAAAATTATCTCGGTGTAAGAGTCATACTATTTGTATTGGAAAAAAACATCCTTGAACGGCTATCGATTACTCACATATCTATAAGTAGACACGTAAATCAGCAAATTCTTAGCACATTATCAATATTGGCGGTAGCGTTTATACCGTCATGTTAAAATAAATACATTGGTACAGAACACACCTTTATAATCGATGGAAAAATTTATAATCTATCCAAATTTTTGGAGTGATGGATTTGAGGAAATAATTTATATGCAAAGTGAAGAACAAATTTTAATATGCAAAGTGACATTTTCCAGATCTTCAAAATGAAAATATAGTACTATAGTATATAATGAGACTTAGCATTATTCCTTTAGTATCGTTTCATATATTAAAAAAAAACCATCCAAACGTTAGACATGTTCACTCACAAATTATTCTCAAAAATTTCAGCCCAAGGATGTTCTTTTTAAGAATAATATTGCCAGTTTTAATAAACAAATGGATTCTTCCACTGATTCCTAAATGAACAATATTCTGGAAACATATCCTCATTGCAGTTTATGAAACTGTCACGTTGTATAAAAATAGATATCTGCACTAGTCTGACACTGTCATATTAATGCAGAGCTAGGACTGCTGATACTAGAAACTTGAGAGATTTAGGCAATGTGGGATCTACAGAGGTCTAGAGGTGTGTAGGTATCCAAAGCATATTTTTCACAAAACGATTTGATTAAAGATCTAAAACTACGCGATTGAAATCCCGGGGCGCCTGTAAGTTGGTTATATGATGAAACTTTTAGAAAGAGTCTGACGTGTGTTAGCGCGGAATGTGTGAAACATGGTGTAGGGTGCATGGGGTCTCACAAATCCTATTCCACGACCCTGACGCCCTATCGGCTCAGCACCGATCAACGCTCTAGGTTTTCTGTCTTCACTTTA
>SJJU01016570.1:0-11512 GCA_012932125.1 Conopomorpha cramerella
GTTCGGCAACGCGCGGAATTTGAAATATTTTTCAAATACTTATTGTGATCCGGTTCGCCCTGTGATACGATTCGCCTCGGAATACTATACCTTACTTTTGGCTAAAATTAACAGTAGGTACTTGTAAGCACGTATGCGGGCGTTCAATCCTTACGTGATATACAGTGTGTAAAAGGACCCCTGAGCAATGTTCTTAGAGACAGTTCGGCTCGTCAATATGAACAACTTTTGCTAAGGCGACAATGTAGGGAAATTAAAAATAAAATTCAATCCCCATACAGAATGTTATCTCTCGAGGCAAAATATTGTCTACAGATAAGCATTCAGCTTACCTTCGTTGTTTACCCATAGTTTCTATAATACCCGTTTTAAACAGTTTAATACCATGTCAGTGCGCGTTTCCTTAAAAAATGATTTCAAATATTGTCTATTTTGTATGGAGATGAAACATTTTTTTTGCGTTTCCCCGCATTATCGCCAGAGTGAAAGTTGTTCATATTGTCGAGCCCAACAACGTTTCCAAGATCATTGTTCGGGGTCCTTTTATACGCAGTATTATAAATGCGAAAGTAACTCTGTCTCGCTTTCACGCCAAAAATACTGAACCGATTTTAAAGAAATTTGCTATACACACAAATCAAAAGTGTTTAGGGATCAAGAACATTTTAGAAGATTACAATCAAGAATATATTTTACAAAATCTGAATTCATTTATATTTTATTCAAAATGTGGTGATAAGTCATTGATACAGGCATAGGGAATGAGGTAAGATACCAATCCAAAAGATTAGATTTGTTTTAAATAAATTATATTTTTTTTAGAGCTAAAAATGTTCTTGATCCCTAGACACTTTTGATGTGTGTAGTTTAGTGCCTGAGAAAAGATGTGGTACGTTTTATTTCTATTCTGTGGCACGCGTAAATAGAGGGCGTTGTAGTTTGTATGGATTACTGAAACTACGCGAATGAAATCGTGGGACGTCCACTAGTTGTTCGTAAACAATACCGCTGCGCCTGCGCATCGTGTAATTGCCTTACTGTTAACTTGTCAGTTATTTTTAGATCAACTTGTGAGTTTTCAGCAAATTGTTCTCGATGTAGTTTAGTATTTTCAAGCAATATTCAATCTTAAGTCCAAGTGGATTATAGTCTACATTACGTAAACAGCTGTATGGAAACATTCAGCCCTATTGTATTATTTACCTGCTGTATTTTCCATCTCTTGTGTAAAGCATATAAATTGTGTAATTATGTGTAATGTTTGTTTTTGTTCTAGTTGTTTTTTTTTACTATTGTGTAGTCTAGAGCAAAATTGTTGTGTGATTCGTTATTTTCAAAATATAATATTCAATTATATTAAAAGTTTAAACTGGGTATTACGGCGCGATAATTTACCAAAGATAAGCATTCAGCTTACCTTCGTTGTTTGTTTGTATAAAAAAATGTATGCAATTATGCCCATAAATTTCATATTTGCAGGCGTAGTGTCGTAATATATTTTTACATTATATATAATGTATGTTGATATAGTTACTGTATGTGCTTACCGACATTAAGGCCACGTGTGTTAACAAAAAAAAACCGGTTAAAACCAGATAATACGAGATTGTTTTTGTGTTTATGTTTGAATGTTTCTTGTCTATACTTTAACTGGTGTCCCCAATTTTATCGTGTTTATGTGTGCTTTTATTCGTTTCATTGATAAAAAAAATAATACTGTTGCGTCAATGCAGGCATACGTAGGATAATATGACTATTGAGTGTAAAAAAACCTCAAGCAATGCTTGGCGTTCGCAATATCATTCTTCATATAATAAAGGACGCTGAGCCAATGGTCTTAGAAACGTTGTTGGGCTCGTGTCAATATGAACAACTTTTACTATGACGACAATGTGGGGAATTGAAAAAAAAATTTCATCCCCATACCTCTTCCAAGGAAAAAAATTGTCTATTTTGTATGGATATGAAAAACAAACAAACTGTAAAGTGCAGTTCCGGGCGTAAGAATAGGGCTGCGATTCTCCCTTGCCTGTCCTACGAGGCGACGAGGTCGCGCGCAAGGCGGCGGGCCTGCGCGCAAACTCCACCAACACCCCCATCGAGGGCGACGGTGCCACAAGACTTCGGCACCGTCGCCTCACGTCGAAAAAAAAATAGTATTTGTTTTAAGTTACTAAATAAATAAAATATTTTTTTTTTGTTATTTCCCCGCATTCTTGCCATAGTAAAATTTGTTCATATTGATTGACACGAGCCCAACAACGTGTAAAACCATTCTCTCGGGGTTCTTTTACACGCATTATAATATGAAGAATGATATCAGTTCTCGTATACAGAGAAGTAATGATTGTACTTTTTTACTTGGTATTTAAGTTCAATATAGAATTTTTTTAGCATATTTTGCCCTTGGAAGTTTCACTTTTTTTTACATAGGTTCACATAGAGGTACACAAATATATTAGGTATTTGTTAAACTATTGTCGTTGCTCGGTTTGGAATTAAAAAAAATTGTTTCCCTGTATGAAAAAATCTACATGACCAGGGTCTAAGTCAACTACTCTCTAGTAGCTATGCTAGTGGCAATGCTGATTTTGTTAATATCATTTCATTATATTTCAAAATACGCAACCGATTTTGTTGCGATTTTCTTTAAGTACATTGAGTGATTCTTAAGGAAGTGTATATATATTTGAAAAGTACTAGAAACCGAAGGTCATGTATGAAAAGATGTATGTATGTAGATGAAGTGAAAGGGGTATGTCAGGACCGTGACAAGTGGAGATCTGTATTCTCTGCCTACCCCTCTGGGAGACAGGCGTGAAGTGTATGTATGTATGCATATATATTTAAATACGCATATAATAGCAGGCAACCACTGTCAATTATGTATATTGGCAAACCAACGTTTACCGGATCAGCTAGTAACAGCAACAAAGTTTAATATCTCCTTTGCTTCCTTCACATTCATACAATTTCCTCAATAAGTTTTCCTTAATGCTTCATCAATGTATAGAACCTACATCAACGTTAGGTTCTCGATCTATTGAAGTAGGTACGAGAGCTCTCGTACAATGACAGTTGGCTATAAAAGGAACCGAATGAGTTGCCTTTGCTGCATCTGTCTGTCCCTCAATAGAGTAGCGAGAAATTCTATTAATTTCAAAAAGCGTGTCAACCCATTAACGCCCAGAAGAATACTTAGTATTTACTTAGTTTTGAGTTTTATGTCCTTGTAATTGAGTTTAAAATAACTTGTCGGTCTCCGAGTACAGTAAGTGCTAATGTGTTAATAGATGATACTCGAGGTTCTGCCTGTCTCTTAAGATGACACTTTGGCCATTATCTATAATGGAACAACTGTCAAAATGTGCACCTTACTATTGACAGGTTTTTTTTAATAGGGGTATCAATTACCTCAAGTTTTTTAAGTTTAGTAATCATCATGTCGGATCAGACAAGGATACAAATTTAAAAGCACTTACACCTTCAGCTCCTCCCTTTTTTTTTGTTTACGAGGGGGAAATCCTCATGGACACCCCGCCGCTATAGGGACGGCGACGGGGTAGTGTCAGACTTCTATTGACTAAAACCCTCCCGATGGCCTTCATTTACCGCTGGTGCTGGGTGGGTTCTGGGCACCCAGAGGACATTCTTGAGGGCCCACCCAACGAGCGACCAGCCCCTGTGGGCTCCTCCTCGAGTGGTTTGTCCACTCCAATACTCCTGTTCCTAGCCGTGTGGTGACGGCGAATAGAATACATGTGTCACCACCCCTGCCAAACTTTTCCCATCATGGGGGTCGTAAGAGGCGACCGAGGGAGCTCTCCAGAGAACGGGCAGCAGCGCTCTCTGTGAGTTAAACTGCCACTGCGATCGCTAACCCGCCTGCCAAGCGTGGCGATTACTGGCATTTCACCCCAAATGACGGTTCTCATTGGGGGAGGCCCTCGTCCAGTAATGGACGTTATGTGGCTGATGATGATGATGACTCTTTTTCGCATAAAGCAAACCTGAAACCGAACACCGAAATGTTTACACGATTAAGGCTGGCCACGTGTGCATTTGTTTACAAAACACACTGCGTGTGTACGGTTTCGGTTGTAAGGTTATGCAGGTGTATGACTGCGCAAATTGAGTGAGAGGACAGTCCGTTATTTCATATGCCTAGGGCCTAAGCAGTGGCGTGCACACTAGTGGCGAAGCTAGGGGGTAAGCCGGTAGTACAAGACAAGCCTATGCCAGGCACATTAACAAATATTTTCAAGGAAATTAATTAGCGTAGGGACTTATTATAGCTCAAATAAGTAAGACAAATGAAAAAATCTAAATAAGCATTGGTTAAGTGACTATTTTTCACTACCGGCTTACTTCCTAGCTTCGCCACTAAGTGCACACCATACAGGCAAAAAGACACTACCTACCTTAGTATTTTTGCGACCCGACCTAATAATAGAGTTATTGCTAGATCTTTTTTTGTTGTACTCACAACACATGTCAGAAGTTGTACGGCGTTGTGGAAAAGTGTCCACAAGAAGACATTAATTCGCATTTACATTGTTACTTCTCTGTATACAGGATTTTTAAATAATTTACTTTCTATTTGCCCTTAGTCACATTTTTAAGCTTACTAATTCGTCAGTCAGCTTCCAAATATGACTCATGGGACATTTTCCATTAAAGATGTCATTAATTTCTTTAAATATACACATCAAAAGTGTCTAGGAATCAAGAATATTTTTAGCCTAAAAAAATCTAATTTATTTAAATCAAATCTAATCTTCTGGATTGGTCTCCCTAGCGCCCGTTTACTTGTAAACTGAAATGTCGCCCCAGGCCTTTATGGTGTACATTCCAATGACTTATCACCACATTTTGAATAAATTATGAATGAATTCAGTTTTTGTAAAATATATTCTTGATTGCAATCTTCTAAAATTGTACTTGATCCCTAGACACTTTTGATGATACCGATATGTGTGTATTTACTTTCGAAATGATCACAAGAACACAAATATAAGAAATCAGATCTCAAAATTCCCCTTTATATTCTCTCGTGTCTAAACATACAATAACCCTGCATTTACGCAAACAGCAGTAACTAACGCGCTCAGCACAAGCGATGGACTGTACACATGTAGAGCAACAATATATACGTAACTCGGCCGTGTAATAACGCAGGAGGCTAAATGGGGCTACCGGCGCACCATGGGCGTAATGTTCGCATACAGCGGCCAAGCGCACCGTATGCTGATGTCACACAATTGCCAGGTGCAACCGTGCGCGCGCGCAGGCCAAGCGAGGATCGCGACGCGCATGAGCCTCATACAGTGCATCAGGTGAGTGGATTCATTCATTCATACAAAACGTCCTTCGATACCCCCCAAGGCCAAGTAATATTGGATGTTCAATACGATAGTAGAAAACTGACAACATAACCTAGGCTCTGAGCCGAGAGATGGTCGAGAATTCAAGTTAGCTTCCAAAGCGGTAATACTTATTGAGATTACCAGTGTAGCTTGGCCTTAGGGGTATCGTTCTGGTGGTGTGGTCAACACCGAACGAAATAAAAAATGATAGCCGAACTCGGCAAATGTACCCTACCCTTCCCTAAAGCACAGATAAAATAATCCTAAAGTAAGTGAATGTCGATTGGTATATCATGGGCTGGGCGACTTTTAATAGAGTTTAAATTAACTTGTCAGTCTCCGAGTACAGTGGATGCTAATGGGTTAAGTATTGTGTACGTTTACATAGTTCTTGTGTGTACAGTCGGCACAAGAATCTAGTCTTACACCCTTATGGGTAATTTTTTACTTGTCGCAATGTAACATCATTGATGTTTTAGTGACACAGGAAGTGTCGTCATAGTTGTAGACTACTTTCTTTGCCGACTGTGCTCACCAACATTAGTATCATGTGTGCTAACAAAAACCACCGGTTAAAATTCCGCTTTTAACCGGTATAACTCCGATTTTAACCGGAAAAACTACGGTTTAACGGGTAAAATTGGTTTTCAACCACAACAGTGAAAGGATCTTTCAAATCTTCCAGTAGTTTCAGAGCCTATTCAAGTCAAACAAACGAACAATAAATCAAAACTAATATTGGTATACATAAATAGATACACAATTCATTCAATTTAGATATTTTCCCTCTGGCCTCGCTCCCAACGTGCCTGACCCCAGCTCTCAGATAATTTACTATTATGTAAATGCTTATCATGAAGATCTACAATGTTATTCCTACTGGTAATTGTAATGTAAATGCAATGCATTGTGGCTGCATTTTTTTTGTTTATGGGTACTGTCGGCAAAAAAGTCAATCATGATGGATGACTTTTTGCTAACATTTCCTGTGTCACTCAAACATCATTAACACATTGGCGGTCAGTAAAATAGACACAATAGACGTTTTATAGTTATGGCGCCTTTAGGCGTTTACTGTCCGGGAAGGAGTTAAAGTAGAGTTGCTTGATATTGTGACAAGTACACATTTTTTTCGAGTGCCATCTAGTGTAGATATACATATACTGCAATATGAACAACTTATACTATTGCAAGAATGTAAGGAAATTAAAAATTGTTTTCGTCTCCATACAAAATGTTGTCTTTGGAGGTAAAAAAAATTCTGTGGCGCGGTGCAAAACATTTTCTTCTTTTGGCCGTTGCTCGGGATTTAGTCTCCGCTAGGCTTGTACCTTTCGTGTGGGGAAATCGCATGGAGGTTCATCGCGTATCACAAAATAGGAGGTAGACTCAAACTTCAACTTAAATAAACTTTCAATACGAAACTGTTTAGAACAAAACGAGACAAAGATATGAGCAACACGGAGGAGTGAAAGAGCAAGACAACTGTCTTCTATCTCTTATTGCGTAGCAGGGTATTGTTGGGTCCAATTTATCAGTGACGTTTTGAATCAAGAAGTACTTAGGTTTGTCACAAAAAAAAACTATTTTTAAAAAGTCAATTTCTGTTTTGCGAACCCAAGAAAGCTTAATAATTTTAGTTTATTCCCGAGACTTGACTTGAGACTTGCACACTTTGAGCTTACATTTCATATGTTGCAACATTTCGGTGGGAAAGGGTAAGACTGGATCCAGTCTCAGTAGTTCGGTTATTTTGTCCGGTGGTTAATGTAAAATATGCTCTATTTGGTGGTGTCAAAGTAACAAATCAATTTGGCACAACATGTCTTAATAGATTCAACATTAAAACGGCCTTTCTTCTGTACATATAAAGGTTGACTTTTGTTTAGCACCGAACTAAATTTACCGAACAACTGACTAGACCAAAGACTGAACGTGCTACGCGGCTTGCAAGTCTAGTTTTTTTTACATTAAGTTTTTCCTAACCCCTTTTGATCAGTCATTCCTAGTAGAATAGCATAACAAGTGGTATTAATTGCGGAGATACTAGAGGGACACTAGATAAATATAGTCATTAAGATAAAACACTATTATTCCTACCTTAATACTTTTTACAATGTACGTGGTAACAGATTAATCCTTTTTGAAGATATGTCATAGTTTTATCAATATTTGGGCGGAGTAATCTTATTTTGTTAAAAAACAGACCTTTAAGCTGTAGTTTTGGTGTAAAGGTAATTAATCAAACTATGTATACTTCCTGTTTACAACTAAATATCTGTACATCAACGATTTCTATGGTACTAGCGTACCAGATAAGTCATTCCATATAAGGAGTTGGTTCCTACGCAAGTGACAGCATGCTCTCATCTCCAACTCCCATGCGGTCTCATTCTAACATTTAGTAAGGAAACAACACGAAAACTATCCGATTTCTAAAGATAAACAGCATGTTTAAGTAAATCTTGTAGAATCTTTCTGGTTCCTCTAACACAGGTTTTTCCTATTTGAAGGACCAATCTCAATTATTTTTAAATGTACCCTACGCACATAATTCTGCGCTAACCATACTTTAAGTTATTCTTTTCTTGAAATAAATATTATTATTATTAATCTCAGAAGCGTAGAAAACAAATACAACATAATATATTAACATGCCAACGGGCGGCTGCAGAAAAAATGGAACTTCCAATGTACGATGTCGTCTGCAAATCGCAAGTGAGAGATGTGTTCGCCATTGATGTTGATGCCACGTCCTTTCCCATGCAGCGTCTTGAACATATCCTCCATTGCATTTGTGAACAATTTCGGGAAAATAACATCCCCTTGTCTCACTCCTCGATGCAATGGCTGATTTTGTACTTGGACGGACATGGTGGCAGCCTCGTAGAGGCATCTTATCACTTGGATGTATCGCCAGTCAACTTGGCAACGCTTCAGAGACTCCAGAACGGAACAGATCTAATCCGAGTCAAAGGCCTTCGCATATATTCTTAATTGCAATCTTCTAAAATATACTTGATCCCTAGACACTTTTGATGTGTGTATTATTATATCAGCTATTCACCGAATCGAAATACAAATTTTAGACTTCTGTGCAAAGTCCCCAGAATTGAGGTGGTTGATACCGATAAGAAGTGGAGTGAAGATTATCAAAATAAGATAACAAAAATATAAAGAAATCTCGGTAACTCTAAATAGCCACTAAGATAGCGCTATAAACTGTCTGCCTGTCACCAGCCAGCTCTTGGTGACACTATACTTCAATCTAGGTAGACCCTCAGTACACTGCTGCCTTTTTTTTAGGACAAGAGTAACATAACAAAATTATAGAGTCGATGTACGCAGCAATTTAGAAAGAAAAAATTTTGCTTGTAATGAGATTTCACAAAAAACACATACTCATCATTTCATTCAACATCTCTCAAAAATCATTATCAGCCACATAACGTCCACTGCTGGACGAGGGCCTCCAATGATTTCCATCATTTGGGGTGAAAATCCAATTATCAGCGGCCCTTGACAGGCGGTTGGCGATCGCAGTGGTGTTGTGGTTTAACTCACAGAGAGCGCTGCTGCCCCTTCTCTTGAGAGTTCCCTAGGACCCCCACGACGGGAAAAGTTGAGCTGGGGTGGTGACACATGTATTCTATTCGCCGTCACCACACATAGTCAAACATAATCGAAAAAAAAAGTGATTAATGTCCGTCTTCGAGCTCGTTCCTTACTTGGGAGTGTTAATTTTCTTAAAGAAAACTACTCATTTCAACTCTTCCTCAGATAAGGCTTGGCTTGAGCTGACGTTACATGTATTTGATACGGCAGAATAGCTCAAAATGTAGGTTTCCTGTCGATATTATACTGGTCCGTTGTTCTACACGACATTATGTAACAGAAGACAAGGTCACACAATACTCGGTAGAAGCGCATAATGCGAATTTCATTGACCTAAATTACTAAAACACATTGATATCTCGATATCTTTTCGTGTAAGTGTTGGTTTTTTTTTCAAACTCAAAAACTAACCGCATGAAATTCCACACAACATACATACAATTATGAAGCTTGGTAAATGACAGAATTGTCGGAACGGGACTTGCTCGTGGGTTGAAAAACTAAGAAGAAACTGTGCCCAACTATCCTGCTATAAGTCTGGGACTACAAAGGATGTTGCTTGTTGTATTTCTTTAAAAATGTATGGCGTAAATCTTACGTTACACAGAAACGCCACTGCCGATAAACCGGAGCGGTCCAACCTCCGGGAAGCGCGTCTATGTGACAAGTGTTCATAGAAATTTGAAAATTACAAATATTCCGGTCTCCGGAACGCTCTAGGGCCAGGTTATGTGTGCTGTCGCTCCAAGGTATTTTTGGAATGAAATATATAATCAAATATTTTTTCAAGCGTCAATAGGGAATTTTCAAACTCCAAAAGTTTCTTATCTAGATGTCGCTAGTAGATATCCAGGGGGACTTGTGCCAGTTACATTTTAGTGAGTTTTTTATTATTTGGATGAGCTATTTAGACTTCATACACTTTTGTAACATGTAGACAAACAATAAAAAAAATTACTGTCGCCTTCAATACAGACTGCTTGAAATTAGTAAATTTCGTTGACATTAGTCCCCCTAATACAACTAGCGCCATCTGTCATAACTAACTAACTAAGAGAAACAGGGGCCCTAAAAAATTCCCATTGTTGGCTATATACATAGGTGAACCAACAGCGTCAGCTCTATAAAGGTAACCTTACCTAACCCAACCTCTTTCCCTCGAACATTACAAGTAGTAACTGCTGACTTTCCATAACTATTTCGTCCTCGATATAGCATTGTTGTTTTTTAATGCATGGCGCCAATGCCGGTCTTGGCATGGCGCTACACTTTTTCTCACAGGTGTTTCCAACAAACTCTATTGTCATATAATTATGGTCAAGTACTTAGACCACGTAACCGGTTGGATGAGCTCCATGAAAACTTGGCGCAAAGATGATTGATCCGAAACAGCTCACATACATAACGGTATGTAGGTAAATGTGTATGTCCCGGTTTATAAATAACTTCTCCATTGAATTTCTGACATGTAATTAGCCGAGTAGAATTAGAGCTGGCGTTAGGACACTTTTTTAAATTTGAGTCGTTGAATCTTGGTGCGACCTCCTTGCTTCCTTGCTGTCGATGTATGGCGGCGGAAAATAAAAGAATAATTTTGTTCTGTTTTCAAATTCAAAATGCTTTTCATGCTCCTCCCAAACTCTAACCTAGTTACATAATAATATACATAGTACATTGTCGCTTCGTATGTATTGCCTTTGTAGATAAATTCATATCTCATCTTCCTTTCTCACTTACGCAAGTGTATCCGTTTTTGGTTCAGTTCCGACATTGGCATCCGTGAGAAAATCACAAATCTGTTAAAATTAACTGGGTAAAGGTTGGTTCTCTTCCTTTAAACAGACTTTGGTATAAGGACAAGTGGTAACGGCACGTAAGAATACACGTCGTCACCACCCCAGCCCAACTTATTCCCGTCGTGGAGACGCTAAGAGCGACGAGGGATTTCCAGAGACGCGCAGCAGCGCTCCTGTGAGTTAAAACGACAACGCCACTGCTGATCGCCAACCCGTGGCGATTATTGGGCATCCTCCCCCCCTTTGGGGGAGGGTGTCAGCCTCTTGCGCGGACGTCAAGAGGCTGGTGATGATGATCTTTTGTCCAAAACTTCGCTAAAGCAATCCACACATCAACAATGGCTACCTTTAGATAACGTATCGGGTATTCCTAAGAAAGTCGGATCTACAAAACAGAACATGTTCAGGAGAGAAGATAGAAGTTAGTTTTGCATATTAAAACTAAATTATTTGTGGTACATTCTTCAAATTTACAACAGCTTATATTCTTTGGTATCTTTACGTGACGTATAAGTTTATAGATCTTAATATCGCCAATCTAACGGTGTAGGAAAGTGCATATTCCTAAAATTGCACTACCGACATTTTTAATTGGGACCATCGGTATCAGTGGCGTGCACTGGCTTTTACGACAAGGTAGGCATAAGGCAGTAATCCCCAAGGATTCACACCTATGTATAGGTAACTTGTATTTAAGAAACACAGGTACCTCTACATATTTACGTACCTACATAC